>ML804772.1:77533-117101 GCA_009831015.1 Picea engelmannii
TTCAGATATGGCAGGTGATAAAGACAGCAGGAGGAGCACCACAGGGTATGTTTTTACTATAGGTGGAACAACAGTAAGTTGGATTTCGAAACTGCAAAAGGTTGTTGCACTTTCAACAACAGAGGCAGAGTATGTTGCTTCTATAAAGGCTAGTAAAGAGATGATTTGGTTATAAAGGTTTATGGAGGAATTGGGAAAGAAGCAGGAGAACATCAGGTTGTATTGTGACAGTCAGAGTGCCATTCACCTTGCAAAGAACTCAACCTTCCATTCGAAGACTAAGCATATACAGTTGAGGTACCACTTCATACGATCCGCCTTGGAAGATGGACAATTGAGGCTGGAAAAGATACACACTAGCCAGAATCCTGCAGACATGTTAACAAAGGGAGTAACTAGGGAGAAACTGAGTTCTTGCTTAGTTTCAGTTGGTCTTCAAGAATGAAGATGAAGATGAGAAATTTGCTAGGTCCAAGAAGGTTCATATTCCATCATATACAACAACGGTGGAGTTTTTGAGATCAGTCTCCAAGTGGGAGATTGTTGGTTGTGGAGCCTAATTATCTTCTTGATTTAGAGGTCTTTTACTTTTAGCCGTGTTTATACCCCATGAAGTATTTACAACCCAGAAGTATGTACACTCTTCCATGCGGGGGAGTGCAGAGGGGGGGTACCCCCTCTGCGAGGTCTGGGGGGGCTATTCCCCCTGGTTGGGGTGTTTGGGGGCAAGCGAGCCCCCAGTGGAGGTTCAGGGGCGAAGCCCCCGAAGGAAAAATTGCCTTGTAAAAGTATATTGTAATTTCATTGTAAATATTGACCGTTCATTATAAGGTCACTGATCTAACGATAAAGATTATGGTAGGGTTTATTTCCCTAGAAGGAAACCCTCTTTTATGAGGGAAATGTATTGCGGCTATGTATGTTGGCGAGTATTATATTCTAAAAGAGGAGATTGTGAGAGAAAGAAGAGGAAGTTACAATGGGTTTTGTTGTAGGTTGTATCCCTTCATTTTGCCGAATAATAATAAAGAAAGGACCTGACAATTTCTCTGGTGGACGTAGCCCACACTGGGTGAACCATGTAAATCTGTGTCTCTCTTGTATTGTGTATCTTATGTGTTTTGTTTTCTCATTTGTTTTATTTTATTGCTCAACGGTCTTATTTTTCTAACATGACCCTTGCGTTTGAGTTGTGAGAAGATTTTTTAAAGGCACCCTTTGGAATGCATGTCATTGTTTCTCCCAATGTTTTCTCAATCTGTAGAGAAAGAGATGGGAGATCAGCTTCTTTACCCTTCTCAGAAGCTCTTGGTTTACTATAGTCATGTGCTCTAGTTGATATGAAAGAATCACCCCTAACCATATACACATTCGTAGATGAGGGATTGTTTAGAGGCGGGTAGGTTTCTTGGTTGCCCCCTTCTGTGCTTGTAGAGGCTTGAGTGAGATTTTTCCCATGTTGAAAGGGATTAGTTAACACTGCTTGTTGTTGTTGTGTGACGAAATTTTGGGCCTCTGCAAGTCGAGGACAAAGATGGGTCGGGTGGTATTCCGCGCACAAGTTGCATGGATACCTCGCCTTTCGTTTTTCTATGTTGTCCTCGCCAGCATTATCAGTGGATTTTTTATCCCCCTTACCCTTCTTTTGTTGTTTTTTCTTCCCTTCAGGCTGTTGGGTGGCCTTTGGGTTAGTCGAATGCACGGTGTGTACTTTCAATGTTTGGGTAGGAGGAGCAGCCAAAGCAGTAGTTTGGTTGGCCGTTGTGTGTTGTATGGATAACTATTGCAACTGTTTTGTCAATTGCTCAGCGGGCTTGGTTTGTGTTGAACCAAGAATACCATTGTCATGTGGTCCAGCTCTCTATCTAGTTTTATCCAGTATCGAACGTGGCACATCTGGAAAGATGTTGTATAATAAACCAGACTAAGAATAGATGATCTCAAACTATTGAGCCCTCATGATGGCATCTTCTTCGGAGAAAACTCCGGAGGTTGCGACGTCTTTGGATAACTGTGGGATAAAAGACTTAAGGAACCACTCAAGCAGGAATGTTGGTGGGACTGGTACTTTGATTAGACTCTTCTGGTGTCTCCACTCTTGGATATGATCAGAGATATGGTGCACTGTTGTCTATTCAAAATTGGCGAGCAACTTTGTGCCAGCATCGTATCTCACAGGTAACTGGAAATGGTTAAGGAAGGCCATCGCCAGTTTTCCAAAAGAAGAGTATCTTGAGCGATCCAGCTCAATGTACCATTTCATGGCACTCCCAATAAGAGTACGTTGAAACAATCACAACTGTACAAAGTCATATTTCAATGAGTTAGATGAGCACCAAAGATGAAAGGTAGTCACATGATCACCTGGATATTCATTAGGCTTGGCCTCGAACTTTGGAATGTCCGAAGGCAACTTCATCGACATAGGAGGCCAACATGGATCGTGACAAATAGGATCATTTAACAACCTTGTCAAATATGGCAAGTGTAACGTTGTTAGGAATGGTAGTTTGGGTTGCTACTGATAACCTGGGAAAAAGGGTCCTGGAGTTTGATTGGCACTAAGTTGCCAGGAAAAGTTTGGCTGCTGGCCCAGATTTTGGTAGAAACCATGGCCCTGACCAACGTACGGATTTTGCATCTGTGGAGACATCATCAGTTGATTTCCCATAAAGGACATAGAGTGTTGGGAATGCATTGTATTCGAAGGACTTTGGGAAGGATTACCTCATGTCGGTCCTGCAGGGAGAGGCATAGTAGTCTATCCAGGGTTCCATTGACTGTGGAAAGAATTACCCCAGAATGACATTCTGGAGGAGGGAACAAATCCTTGTCCTGAGTTCCAAGGTCCTGCTATGTGTGCCCCCTGTGCAGGAATAGTACCCTGCGCAGGAGTGGATTGTCCAAAAATGGTGTTGCCCCCAGTCGAAAAAACGGCGAATGATAAAGTGTTGTTACCAAATGTTTTGTTCCAAGCAAATGGTGTTGAACCTACCGGCATACTATGCGAAGGGGGTCCCTGACTCCCTGCTCCAAATAAACTAGTGTGTGTAGGCTACCCGAAGGACTGTTGATGCGGACCACCAAGCGAAGGGGACGAAGGAGGGATATGACCTCCTGCATAAGGAAAAGCATTAAAAGGGATGGGAGTGCCCCCAAGTTGACCTTGTAGAGGAGCTCTAGAGCTCCCTGCCCCCAGACCCAAAGTCTGTAAAGTGGAGTAGGTTAGTACAGGACTTGTTTCTGAACTAGGAATACCGTATGAAAACGGAGGGTCTGTCACACTAGGTGTGAAGGGGGTTGTGGCTGCCGCCATAGACGAGTTTGGTCCACTGTGCGGCGTAGTTGTGGAAAATACCATGGTGGCTCAGGCCGACGACGATAAGTTAGGAGATGACTCTCCTGTGGTGGAAAATGTGATGGGAATTGACGAATTCCTAGAAGGAGTAACAACATTTTTTTCCATAGCTGTGTGAGGCACTGTCTGGCGTTCATGAAATTGGATTGGTACAATAAACGGTGCCAAGATATCAGTGGTTGGGGTTTCAACTGAGCCAAGAGCATTTGCTTCAAGGTTCAAAATGGTTGATTCCTCCAGAAGTTGTTTGGGCACAAAGGTTTGTAACTCGGTCGCTTCAAAAGACCCTTGTTGGTCTAGCTTCCACCTTAAAGGTGGCGGTAATGGCTCCAGTGTAATCGGCGGCAGGCCAAGAAGCCTTCATGACCGGCGGAACTCAAGATCCTCCACTATGTGAGAATATCCAAGACATGCTAAGGTATTCTAAGCGTTCAAAAGTAACACACACTAAAAAGAAGCCCCTAAGAGATAAGACAAGCAATCACTAAAATTATTTGGAAGAACAGTTACAACAACCAACACTAGAGCAACTTACCGGTGCAAGTGCAACTCAAACACGGAAGCACCCTCCGGGTATAAACTGCAAAGCATGGCCCGATGTTTATCCTAGGTACCGTGGTATACCCCCGCAGTCACCTGTGTATGTCCCTAAAAAGATTGGCAACTAGGTTTCCAGCACGCGAACAGTCACCAGGCGGGTATAGTCGAAAGTCGGGTAGACCACAATGAGCAGGGTATCGAGCCCGAAACCTGTCAAGGGTATTGAGAGAAAATGGTCTGGAAGATAACTAAGGACCTTGAACAGATTCGAGACCCATGAAGCCCCGTGGAAAATGAAAATGACGGAATCCCAAAACAAGCCCTCTATATGTGTTCTCCACTATGATTGGTCCGACTTTGGAGGGGTTATCTCTGCTACCTTTCCGCAGGCGACCTCGTGTTTATCCCCTGTGTTAGAGGGGGGTACCGGATAACTTCCATGAAACTGGACTTAGACACTCCCTATCTTAGACTCTAATGTTTGGTTTTGAATGGCCTTGAAGAGTTTCCTCTCCAACCTAATCCAAGGCCCTAGTCCTGAACTAGTTTGTGAACCCTACAAACATAAAAGTCTAGTAGATTTTAAAATTAGCGTTGTTTTTATGGATTTGTCTTACGTCAAGGGGTATGAGGGTGAAACTGATGATGTCTAAAGATGAAAGAAAAAATGAATGAAAAAAGATGGAAACAAAAGACTTTTACTAAATGCAAAATTTCAACAACTTTTCACAAAGAAATATTTCTTTTTAATTTTTTCTAAGATTTTGGATAGTAAACTCACATGAATTTCGCTCGACTACAAGCTACTTATCATCTAAGTGAACTTCAAAAAATTATGAAATAACATACTTTTCCCTAGCTAATGATGCAGAAACACATTCTTTAACCAAAGAAGAAAATGAAAAGAGATTTTTTTTATTTAAATTCTAGTAAAGCAAGAAAGGGAAAATACCGACAAGCAAAAAACCAAGAAAAAACAATTCTGGCTTAAAGCACAGATCGAAAGAAACAGATTGAATAATCACACAAAATCAATTGAACAAACAATGACTCTCATGCTTGTCTAAAAACCATAAAACATTTTATTTTTTTTATTTTATTTTTTTTTTATTTTTTTTCTAGTCAACTATTAACTGAGAAAAAGCAAGCTAAGGGTAAGATGAATCCTAACCTACTGACTGTTCAAACCTAGATTCAAACACCTGAGAGGAATACTTATTATCAAAGGAGGGGATGACTGCCCCACCCTGAGAAAAAAGTAACCTGTACAAGCACACGACTGCCACTAAAATAACATGTGTGAAAACACGTGCTGAACAGAGACAAAAAGCGTGTACACGTAGGCTGACCTTGTACAAGCCACGTGTATATCTAAATTCTAAGGAAAAATATGAAAACAGGCAGTCTAGACCAGGAAGAGGCCTCTGGTATTGATAACCAGGATCCCTTGAAGGCTTGGATGCTCTTTCTAACAGAAAAGACAAATAATGCAAGGAATAATAAAGAGAAAAAAAAACAATCTGAGATAGGACTATGAACCAACAAGACTCAGACAGGATTCCAGAAAACCCCCTGAGAATGTGTAATTTTGATAGGGAAGAGGAGGACTGCCTCTAAGGTTCTCTGAACTCCTACACGCTACTGCTATCTCTACAGCTAGTGTTCACACGTGGGCTGTCAGAGGATAGGGCGCGGGTACATGCGTTCAAGCCTTCTGTAGGCCACGTGTACCTCTGTGTGTCTCGAAAAATACAGTCAAGAAAAAGTCAGGGAAATATGGTATGGAAAACCATACTCCCTGCTAGCTCAGAGCTTACAGAAAAATAAAATACAAGCAAAGAAAAAATAGAAAACCTAGTCTTTAAACTACCCTAAAAATTAAATAAATCCAGGAATCCTAAAGAGTATTCTCCCCAGTACGGTCGCCAATTCTTTTGTTGGGAAAAACACCCTACGGACTAGCAAACTAGGGTCAGACTTGCATGCAGATTTGACCGAATAGAAACTACTTTTTTACCTACATCCCAAGATTTAAATCTCTTTTTCTCACTAAATGCATGGAAAATGACCACCTACCTTATTACTGGCGTTCGATGTAGATCCTCTGTTGTGCTTTGATTGCACTCAAGACAAACAACAACTATGCATGCATGCTACTTCTATACTCAAGGGTTAGAAATCAAGCATGAATTAATCGAACCATAGACAATTCATGAATTGGGACGAGAAAAGCATTCTTTTTATTACTGAAAGTGAATCAACTTACAAAAACTGAGAACGAGCACTGCTCCTTGAACCTGATCCTGGGCTCCTCTTCTTCTGTCCTCCAACTGCTTTGCGTTAAATCTTCTTTGGCATGAGGAAAGGATAAAGGGTTGGGAAAATGGATTACGTAAATGGGCAGAGTTTCTTCGCTATATTTTTTCCTCCTCCAAATGGTACCCCTACCCCTTCTTTTATAGGCTAGAAGGAGCTAGGGTTTTGGACGAACCCTCTACCATGAATGGTTGGGAGTTTCAGTTAACTGACCCATAGATTTTTGTTCCATCAACAACTTTCCTTTTTTCGTGCTTTGTTAGGTACACACGGGTTGTTGTGAGTCAACCAGCGTGTACACGCATGCAGTAATGGGTTAGGGAATGTGGGCCTTGACACAAGAGGATTTTCAAAGAGTTGTTTGGGAAATTTTTGGCAAAGAAGGGATATGAGTTGGCTTGATGCCAGGTAAGCATGTGTGGTGCAATTTAGGGTTATAACACACAAGGGTAGACCTAGGGTTCAACACTACAACAACGCACCAACAAAACCCTAACTATCGGCCCTTTCGACAACACCTGCGAATAAGATGAAGTCTCACCCAAGGTAGAGGTAGGGGTGGTTGTGAGACTTAGGTTTCTGCAACCTTAGTTGGGAAGCAAATCTGTGATTATGATACTTAATAGAGCACTTAGCACCGTCAAATCCTCAATATGCAATCAATATCTACTTCGCTGATAAAACAGAGCTTCACAACATTCACACTGATCTAAGGCAGTTAAGTACATAGAACACACAGATGGATCAGATCTAGCAAAAGCAAGCACTAAGAATATTCATAGAATTCATATCTAACATTCTTACACATCATTAGCACAAAGCATGAACAGATTTATCTATCTCTATCAAAGCACTTAGCAAGAGAGTCATAAACACATTAAGACAAGAACAAAGAATAACAACACAATGTTTACGTGGTTCACCCCCACCCTGGGGCTACATCCACCAACTCTTCTTCTTTATTGTCTTCAGTCAATCGGTTACAAGCACAGAGCCTCAAAAACCTTATTCCACATAGGACGGAATATCTGCGCAGCTTGCTAGATCCTTCTTCCTTGCATTCCAGCACTAATCCTTCCATAATCTTGCTACACTGACTCATGCAAGTCTCACATAGTATGCACAAATCCTTACAATTCCTGATCACAGAGATCTAACTCTTGGCACTTAGCCTACTTACATACTAACATCACATAGATGCCTTCATTCTCTTCTTCCTTTTACATTGCCTATACATCCATTTATACATACAAAATAGGCCTAAACATGGGTAAACCCATGGGTCGACATCCTAATCCCATTACATATTCCCACATCCCAAAAAGGGGTTGAGATCCCGTGATCTCTGCTTCATATTGCACTCCTCCTTCGACAGGTTGTCAAAGTCCAAAAATAAGTCAAACTTGACCAGATATCAACAAACCCTGGTCAAGGGCCAATATCAAGAATGTAGCACATTTGCAAAGGTTTTTTTATTGGCCTTGAATGAAATAAATTGTAATTGAATATGTAAAGGGGTGTGTGTTGTTCTCAACTTGTAATCCCACTAATAGAAAATTGGGGTTGTACACACCACTTCATGTTCCTTCTCGTCCTTGGGAGAGAATCTCAATGGATTTTGTAGGGGGGTTGCCTATGTATAGGAGGGGTTATGACTAATTGTATGTGGTATTGGATAGGTTTAGCAATATGTGTATCTTGATGCCATGTAAAAAGCAATTCATAGTTGAGCAAGTTTCTCACTTGTTCTTCCAATGTGTATGGGTTAATTTTGGATTTCCCATGCCCATTATCTCCGATCGAGATTCTCAATTTTTAGGGGAATTTTATAAAAATTTATAGCATCTCATGGACACCAAGTTGAAGAGGAGCACTAATTTCCATCCACAGACCAAAGAAAAAAAAATTGGTCAACAAAAAAATGGTTCATTTTCTTCGAGGGTACTGCAACAAACATCCTAAACTTTGGGATGAACAACCACACTATGTCTAGCATGCCTACAATAAGGAATTGCACTCTTCCACACAGGCTTCACCATTTGAGACATTCTTTGAGTATCTACCTAATACTCCCTTGTACTTGACATTTTGTAAATATGTTGACTCAAGTGAAAAAAGAGATGAAGACAAAGCCTACAATTTCATCAAGAAGATTATGTAGATACACTAAACAATCCAAGAACAATTGGAAAAGATCCAAGCCCAGTATAAGGAAAGGAATGAAAAGCATTGGGTAGATAATTAATCCCAAGAAGGTGATCAAGTATGGTTGCACATCAGAAAACATAGGTTGAAGGGTGAAGGAAATAATCTCAAGCCAATCAAATATGGACCCTTCACTATATATGCATATGTACTTAGTTGTGAATGTAGAGAAATTCAAACTTTATGAGCCTCCTATGATCATGGATCAAGGAGAGAGTGTTTGTGTTCCTTCATTTGATGAGTTTTCTCCTGAGTACTTGGATGAATTGAAGGAGGACATCATCCTGGACAGAAGAATGAGGACTTCATACAAGGGTGATACATAATATCTTCGAGTGGGCCAAAAAGAAACACATCCAAGAAAGGAAAGGTGGATCGAGAAGGGGAAAGTGAGGGAGAAATTACCTCACCTATCTATTGATTTATAAGGATTTTGGTGGTCCAAAATCTTCTCAGTGGGGAGGAATGATCCAAGAGGATCTAGAAGACCTCAATTTTCGAAGTCCTCGAATCTCAGCAAAAACTACACCAAATCGAACAGCTCATCGAGATATTTTCAACAACACAAATGATATTGATTTATGGGCAGAACAAAATGAATATAATAACACATAGATACAGAGAACAACATCATATATCCAGTGAACAATAACTTCTATTGAATAAATGAAATAGGTTGAAACTGTAAAACTGTAGAACTGAAATCAACTTGCTTGAATGGTGATGCTTATCTCTCAGAAGAGATGTGGCTACTACGCGCATCTATCTGAGAAGAATGATTACAATGAGGCTCCAAAGGCCTTTCTAAAATTACTCATGAATTCCAAAACCCTAGACATCCAAAAACATAACCCTAGGAGATGAAATGCCAAAAGTTATGTGGGCCCCGATGGGTAAGTTGGTACCTCAACTTCCTAGGCTCATAACTTTTGCATACGACCTCTTTTTAAGGATATTGATAGCCCGTTGGAAAGGTATTTTCGAGAAATACACATTATGTCATCAAACTCTAACTCGATCTACAATTTGATTGTGGCAAGCCAAAAAAACATTGTTTAGGGCCCCAAAACGGCCCTGGAAGTATAGAAATATGTGCTAACATGAAGACATCCAAAATAATCCAGTTGGATTAGGTGGGAGGCCACCAATATCCACCTGGAAGTTTTGTAGGGATTTAGACATCCCCAGAAGTGTAGAACCCACAATTATAAATAATTACATAAGAACATGTTGAACTATAAATTGCCAATAGGAACCAACTGGAATAGGTGGGTGGCCACTAATATCCACCTAGATCAACAAATGTAACCTCAAAAGGCCTTCATACGAAAAAGATATGGCCATCTAAATTTTTTTACCAATAGGAAAAAAGGTTCCACACAACACCCCAGAAGGTGACACGTGGCACCATTATGGTGACACAATGCACCTCCACATGGAATCACTGGCATGTGATGTGGAAACTCGTTGGCATCCCTGTCAATAGTTCAAGTTGGAAATCATACAGTCTAGTAGGCATACATGTGGATCAATCTAGGTTTTCCATGTGGAAACACCCAATTGATCGGCTAGTTTCAACCATATAACAAAAATATCGTTTGGGAAAACCGGTCGAGGGTCAAACTCCTAACCTCGCCAAAACTGGACGAACAACTTATCAGTCGATTTATGCAGTGGTTCTTACCACATATAGGTTGGCATTTTTATTTAAAGGTGTTACATTTTAAATATGGAAAAAAGGGTTGATCGACTAGCAATTGGACCAACCAAACCCCAACTAGAATCTATACATAGTGGTCAAATGATAGAATTGGTGAGAAGTTCAAACAACATATATTAATATATATATATAAACATTGCAAGGAATTTCCAAGTGGGAGCCCACAAGTTTGACCCCAATTCTCCCCTCCAACATTACCACAATTTGTCAATACACCAAGTGGGTGGACTTGGTGAGTCCACCCACCTCAAACCATTTAATCCTAATTTTATTCCTTGACTGGAAGGCGTACAATCAACAAAGCTTGTACAAGGACAAAAAATCTATGAAGAGCCTGCAATTAATACAAAGAGGAGACTGTTGTGGTACATATTTCTAGGTAGGGATCCTAAGAGGGGTCCCGAAGTGATGATGACTGAACCATATGGTGTTTACAATCATTTTTCATTATTTTTTCAAGCAGATTCCACTAGTGCAGTTAGAATTTATATCTGAGCAACATATTTTTGGGGCATCGCCATAATTGAGGCATTTAGGTGTACTTTTCCAAAAGTTTGTTGAGATAATATAAAGGCCTCTCCACTAAGAAGTGGGCCCAGAGATGTAGTCCACCTTTGCGATGAAATACATTATCAAGTTTGGTGCAATTATTCTTCTTTTCATTTCTCTATATCTATGTTTTCTTCATGTATGTTTCACATATGATTTGTTCATGCTTTTTAATGCAATTCATGTTATAGTAATCTAATAAAATATCTTGGATCACAAGCACCTAGATCCCGGGATGCGCATATTGATGAGAATTTTAGAGAAGTATAATTTCAAATATGTCACACACATTCAAGCATGTATTTGAAAACCATTACAAGTGGAGGATCATTGATAATAATTTTGTAGTTCTAGGATTTCATTGTAATAAGTAATGTTGAAGTTGACATTGAAGCAATGGAGAAGGACCTATTACACACTTTTGAGATGGAGGAATTTAGAGTGTGGCATTATTACCTTGGCATGGAGATATGATAGAATTCAAAAGGAATATTATTATTCTAGTCTACCTATGCTAAAGACATGAACAAAAAACTATGAATGGAATATTGTAATGCTTGTGAAACACCTATGGATTCTAGAGCGATAGTCACTAAGGAATATTTTGGGAAAAATTTGTGAAGCCTCGTGTAGGAAGCTTATAGTTAGGCCAATTTATCTAGACTTTACTTGTAACGTCCCCAGCCATCAACCCCACTGTCGGACAATGCTACTATGCGGAATATATATATATTTACTTATAAAGAATGTGCATTAAATCAATTTAACATATTTAACATAGATTTATTGTTGTCATACAGACTTAAACAGAATTAACAACAATTCAAACTTGCAACGGAATACATGATAACATTTCAAGACACAAACATGCATCATATATAAATCAAGTACATAATTAATACTTATCTTTTAAACTAATGTAACACCACCAACTGCATGCAGACCTTCCACAAACCTCCTAGCCTTAGACCACGCCGCTCATCACTCTCAGCAGTAGATCACCCCCGAGCTGGGACTAAGCTCCACCGAGCAAG
Organism: Picea engelmannii; assembly: GCA_009831015.1. NCBI lineage: Eukaryota > Viridiplantae > Streptophyta > Pinopsida > Pinales > Pinaceae > Picea > Picea engelmannii. The sequence goes on from ML804772.1 coordinate 89,256, forward strand.
GGAATCCTAGGCTAGGCAAGGTCAACAGGAAGACACACAATTTATGAGGAACGATTCTCTCCCAGGAGCCACTTATGCCCACTTCTCACATACTCTCATTCCCCACATGCATGTCCCACCCCAGGAGTATACACCTTCATTGTCACCAAGATAGTCCTTCAGCTGCTAAACCTCCCTTGCCTTGGGCTTCAACAACAGGTCAAACCGAAATCCTCTGAGATTTGTCATAGATACAGGACCCCTTCTTGTATTTCTCACTTCCTCCATGCATTCTCTCACTTGGAGAGAGTCACTCACAGGCATGACAACCTACTTCTTCAACCACAACCACCTCCCTCACCTGGAGAGAGTGTTGCACACAGGACTAACAAACTTCTTCTTCAACTTTGTTCCAGCACAAGGAGGACAACAGTAAGGCTCAGCAAGGAATGGATGACGACAACAGTTCACACTCAACCAAGGGACTGCGTGGCCACAACAACCCATAGTTAAAACACACACGGCATAAAAAATTATGGTATGCTCAGTTTTCACAAAAGACGTGGGTCAGCTTCACGGATCTAATTTTCAGAGGTGCGTGGCTATGCATAGGTCCAGTGCAGAGACAAAATGGTTCTCTGGAAAGATTCCAGCTAACTCAGGCGGAGTATGGAAGAATCACAGAATGATTCACATATTTCGGGTCTCAGGTGTATGCATGAATATTGCAAAGGTCCAACATAGAGGCCATGGGATTCATGGGATTACACCAGTTGACTTTTGGTTCTAGTTATCGTGAATGCATGACAATAAAATTAAGCAGAGGTCGATAATGGAGACCAAATGAAGAGACTGGATGAAATTCACAGGAATACACCAGTCGATGACAAAGGTCTCACGATTTTGAGTTTCAAATATGTGTGAGGTATGCAATGATCAAACATAGAGGTAACACGGTTCAGATAGTGGACACAAGAATGGAGGATGAACCCCCATTGCAACCCAATTATTAGGTTAAATTGCATTTTCCTAGGCCGACACATATTGCCCATGAAGCTGCAAGCACTCCATCAAGTATGCGTTCCCTTTTTCCAGGAACTTAGGATTAAAATTATACCTTTCACACCACTTTGGAATAATAATAAATTATTATTCAAGGACTTAAGCCCTCAATATTATCCCCTCTTCCAACCTTTCAACCCCCTCTCCCTTACCCATTCTATGGAATCTTAGTCCCCCATCACTCTTTCTTTATGGTCGTTCGGCACGCAGCGATGTTTATATATTATATTAATGATTTTCATAATTACATATACAAAATCAGGCTCTCAGCCTTAACACTTAGTCTCTCCAGCCTAATAAACACATAAGCCCACCATCTTATCAATACTCATCTCCCCAGCCTACAAAACATGATTACAATTCATAATATCACTGGGGCACTACCGGGAGATATTACAATCCCCTCCCCTTATTTTTTCACTGTCCTCAATGCAACTCTTTACAAAACATCAACAAGATTTTCAAAATATTCAAACAGATGCGGGTATTCTGCCCGCATAGCATCCTCATGCTCCCATGTCGCATCCTCAGGACCGTACCATGTCCACTAGCGCTTTACAATCCCTATGGCCTGATTCCGTAGTTGTTTTCTTTTCCGGTCCAATATGCGCATAGGATGCACTTGCAAGACACCTTCTTGCTCCACCTGAATCACATTCCAATCGATTACATGATTATCATCAGGTATATATTTCTTAAGCAATGAAATATGAAACACATTATGTACAGTCATGGATGCATGTAATGCAATCATATAAGCAACTGGCCCAATCCTTTCTAGGATTTCAAATGTCCCACAAAATCTGGCTACCAACTTGGAGCAACTTCCAAACTTCAGGGAACTTCCATTAGATTTCACTTTCAGTAAAACATTCTCACCCACTTTAAACTCTCTGTGGGTTTTTTTTATCAGCATAACGTTTCTGCATGTCTTGGGCAGATTTCAAATTTTGCTTAATTTTTAGCATTTGTTCTTCCATTTCCTTGAGAAACTCTGGCCCAACCACTGCTCTATCATTTGGATTATCCTAGCTTACAAGAGTATTGCACTTTTTTCCATAAAGTTCTTCAAATGGGCTCATCTTCAATGATGCTTGATACCCATTATTGTAAGCGAATTCTACCAAGTGTAGGCAGTCTTCCCATTTCGATGGTTTGTCCATCACATACATCCTTAGTATGTTTTCTATCACATGATTAACCTGCTCTGTATTTCCATGAGACTCAGGATGATAGGTTGTACTAAAGTTCAGATTCATTTCGAACCCCTTGAATAACCCTTTCCATAAATTTGGGGTAAAATTCAGGTCTCTGTCAGACACAATTGTCTTGGGAATATCGTGCAATCGTGCCACTTCCTTCATAAATATTTTGGCAACATTCGTTGCCTTGTGAGTAGTCTTTAACGAAATGAAATGGGAAGATTTCATAAGCTTTTCCACCACCACCATGATTACATCATGTTGCTTTCCAGTTCTGGGAAATCCTGTGATGAAATCCCTTGTCACTACTTCTCACTTCAACTCAGGAATGGGTAAAGGATGTAGCAACCCTGCTGGGTGCATGTGCTCAGCTCTAACCTTCTGACACTCGATACATCTAGCAATGTATTCAAAAATATCTTTCTTCATACCTGGAAAAAAGTAATGGATCTTGACTGATGTCATAGCTTTATAATATCCAGGGTGCCCAGCATACGACACATTATGCATTTCATTCAAAATCATAAGTTTTAAGTCATGGACATTAGGTACATAAATTTTGTTCTTGTACAGAAGTATTCCATCTGTTTCCAATTTATAATTCTCCACTTTTTGTGGCATATCACCTTGTTGTAGCTTTGCTACCAACTCTATGTACTACAAATCTGCATTTGTAGCTTCCAAAACTATGCTTTTAATATCATTTTGGTACATGCTAATGGTTGTAGCATGTAATTTGTGCACTCTCCTATTGAGTGCATCAACCACTTTATTTTCCTTTCCTTTGATATGCTTGATATGAAAATTGTACTCACAAAGAAACTCCAGCCACATAGTCTGCCTAACATTCAAGGTTGGTTGATCAAACAAATATTTCAGACCATTGTGGTCTATTCTCAATTCGAACCTCCTTCCCATGAGGTAATTCCTTCATTTCTTTAGAGCGTGTACTATGGTTGCCAACTCCAAATCATGAGTGGCATAGTTCTTTCTGTGCTCTTTCAACTTTCTGGATTCATAACAGATTACGAATCCATTCTGACTGAGGACTCCTCCCAATCCTTATTTGCATGCATTTGTGCTACAAATTCTTCATTCGGACCTACAATCCTTAGGATTGGAGCACTGGTTAATAGTTGCTTCAATTGCTGGAAGATTTTCTCACATTCCTATGTCCACTGAAATTTCTTCTCCTTCCTTTGCAAGGAAGTGATAGGGTGAGCTATCCTCGAGAACCCTGCGATAAAGATTCTGTAATAACCAGCTAGACCCATAAAGGATATGAATTTCATCACGTTATTTGGTGCTGAGAATTCTCTGATGGCCTCAATCTTCTTAGGATATACAACTATCCCATCCTTTGAAATAATATGCCCCAAGTAATGGATCTTCTCCCGATAAAATGAGCACTTGATCAACTTGGAATACAGTTGGTGCTCTCTTAGCACCTGTAACACCATCCTCATTTTTTGTTCATTCTCTTCCTCTGAATTGGAATACACCAAGATGTCATCCAAAAAAGCTATGAAAAACTTGTCTAGATAGTCCCTAAATACACCATTCATTAGGCACATAAAAAAAACGGGTGCGTTTGACAACACAAACGGTACCACTGTGAAATCGTAATGACCATACCTTGTTCTAAAGGTGGTCTTGTTGATTTCTTTATCCTTTATCCTTACCTGGTGATATCCTATCTTGAGATCTATCTTTGAAAATATCTCTACATCCTTCAAATGATCGCATAGGTCATCAATCCCTGACAGAGGATATTTGTTCTTTACAGTTACTTTATTCAATTGTCTGAAATCGATACACAATATCAATGTCCCATCCTTCTTCTTCATGAATAGGACCAAGGAACCCCAAGGTGACACACTTGGGCCTATATACCCCTTCTTCAGAATATATTCAAACTGCAATTGCAATTCTTTCAGCTCTAGCGTACTCATTCTGTAAGGAGCCTTTGACACTAGAGTTGCTCCCGGCTTCAAGTTTACAGAGAAATCAATATCTCTCTTCGGGGGTAGTTCGGGTACCTCCTAGAATACATATTCAAAATCCTTTAGTACCGCATGATCTCCAATCTTTGAGACCTCATCCATAGATGCTTCCTCCACATGGCCTGCAAATAATTGACAGCCTTTCCTATAGCTCTTCTTCAACCACATTGCTAATATTTCTCTGATAGCAACAACTCTAGGAATTCCTTGGACTGTTTTCTGATTTCCTTCCTCATCTAGGCAAGTGAATACCTTGTTACGATAGTCCAAGATGGCATGGTGCTGGTAAAACTAGTCCATCCCAATTAGACAGTCATAAGAACCTAAAGGCAGAATGTTCAATTCAACCTTTGTGCTCAGTCCATTCATGTCCACAGGACAGGACTTAACTAACTCAGTGACTTTTCTCTTGGTTCCTTTATCCAACTCCACTAACCAAGACTTTTCATGTTTTCTTCTTGACAATTGAAAACTTTACACCACTCTAGGATCTATATAACTATGGATAGCCCCTGAATAAATTAAAATAGTAAATGGTTGGTTGTTAATCATACCTTCCACTTCAATCATGTGTGACTGATATTCAACTAGCTTGTTGTCCAAGGTTGCGTGGATCCTTGGCATTATACTTCCGATGATCTCCATTGTTTCATCCTGTTGTACATTGTGTACATCTCTCACTTTATCATTTATGTGGAGGCAATCTTCGTACCTATGGTTCCATTTACAACCCCAACATTCCATAGGTGGCGGTCTTGGAATTTTCCCACCCACTTCAGCCTTCATGGGATCTCTAAAAGATGGTTGTTCTTGAGGATTGTTTCTGAAAAAGGGTGGCTTAGTTCCCTTCTTCCTCTGATCCATCTTGAATTTATTCTTGTCTTCCCAAGACTTTCGAAAAGTAGGCTTCTCTCCTTGTTTCTCATATAATCATTTCACCCTCCTTATCATTTCTTCCATAGTCTTAGTGTCACCATACTAGATCCTTTCACCAATGGAAGGTGGCAATCCACTTAGATACCTTTGAATCTTGACAGTCTCATCCTTGATGAACGGAACATACTTCAGAAATTCTAAAAATCTTTGCTCGTATTCGTCAATGGTCATACTGCCCATCTTGAGTTCAAAGAAATATTTCATCTTTCTTTCATAGTATCTTTTGGTCAAGTATTTCTTCTCGAAATACCTCTTGAATTATTTCCAAGTGATACATTGCAATTATTCCTTTTGCATGTGAGGAATAATTCTGCAGTTGGAAATATTTCCTCATGCTAAGCAACCATGTTTCAACATCTTTCTCCTTATTGTGTTCTCCATCAAACATAGGAGGCTTAATCTTGTTCCTTTCACCCTTCAGTTCATCCACTCTAGATCTCCTGTAATTTATGGTAGGAGATGGGCTTGAACTATTGTGTTCCCTCCTCTTGGAGTGATTCAGGGAGTGACGATGATGCCTTCTAACACTTCTTGATCTTCTTTTCTTCTCAGGGATCCTGTGAATCCCTATTTTTCTTGAGTCACTCTCCTTACCCAATTTCTTTTCGATCCTTTCCAGGCTCTTCATCAACTTTAAGTTGAATTCTCCCTATTGTTACTTAGTTTTCATGAGCTTTCTGCTATCTTCTTGGTGAGTCTGGTCATCTTTCTGCAATCGTTCAATGATTTTCATCATATTCCCTTCCTTATCTAACTCTTCTCCATGTCCATTGGAGTTCGATCCTTCAACTCCCAAAACGACATCCATTTCTTTTGCTTCATCCTCGGAACTGGAAGCAGTCCATGCCTCTTCCATTTCTTTTGCACTCAGTGGAAATTCTACTCAGTTCTAGCACTCGTTAAAATTCTGCAAACACAATGTGCAGACAACTGGAATTTGTCAGGCCATTATTGCTTAACAAATCCCACAACATTCATAAACAAATCGGATTCAAGAAAACGTTCAATTTTCATTCTCTGTGATTCTTGTTCAATCAAGAATATACACAATTTTTTTATTTTAGATCTCTGCTTTTCTAATTTTTCGGGCACTAGCCCCTTTATCTTAGTCCCCAACCCAAGCGACCATGGTTCATGACCAAGGGAAATATCAATAAGCATGTACTCGGGTCTTCGACCTCGGAAATTTTCAAAGAACAATACAAAAAACACTCAGATTTTCGAGTTACCGAACTCGCACAGTAGGGTGGATCAACGATCAACGTCTACCCAACATCCAATGAATGACACTCGCTATGGAACCTTAGGTGTCTGAGTTCCGGGACTTCGGGCATTCATAGCTTCGAGACTTCGGTTTGCAGAATATTTCCCACTTGATTCCCTTTCAATCTCCCGAATTATGAACTTTTGGCTTCTCTATCCTCTGGACCCACATAGTACAGTCATCACCAAGTAAGGCAATGGCATGTGGTACACCTAGAAAGGTCGACGTCACCTCAGGCGACATCATCCAACCCCACCACGTCTACCCTTTCAATTTGAAACTTCAGTCTTCAGAAGTTTGTGCATCAGTACATTCCCCTTCTCCCGATTGCCACAGTTATGAACTCTCCCTAGATAATCGACGGTCCTTATCTCTCCCACAACCAATGGCCGAGATCCACTTCAAGATTTATTTCTTCGAAGGTTTTCACTTCTCTTCACTTTATATATTTATATCTGTGAACTTCAAAGGATTGTCGCGAATAACCCGTGCGCGGATTCTCCAAGATCTAATAGTCAAGCTTCTCTCCTCAGATCTACAGTGTAGATCTCTTCTGGGATTTTGAAGCTTCGGACATCATAATTTTGTGCCTCAGTGCACCTCACTTCTCCTAATTTCTGAACTACAAAAAGCTTCCAGGATAACCTTCCTGCACTTTCTCCAGATCTAACGGTCGTCGTAAAGGTTTTTCCTCTCCTTCCGAACAGATCCTATGTCTCCAACACCCCAAGTGTTGAGCACTCTCTCTTTGTGGTCAAATACCATGTGGTTTGTGGTTTTATTCTACCGCTACTCCTCCTAAGCTTCATAACACAACCAAGTAACCCCTTGGCACTAAGAAACATTCTAAGGTTCGAAATTGGTTCCACTGAACATCATTTCCACTTGAAACCTTGGGTCCAAAGACCACTTATCTGGCCCATCCAGGCTCAGCATTGAAACTATGGATCTGATACCATAATTTAACATCCCCGACCATCAACCCCACTGTCGGGCAACGCTACTATGAAATATATATATAATATGCATTAACTCAATTTAGCATATTTAACATGGATTTATTGTTGTCATACATAATTAAACAAAATTAACAACAATTCAAACTTGCAACGGAATACATGATAACATTTCAAGACACAAACATGCATCGCATATAAGTTAAGTACAGAATTAATACTTATGTTTTAAATTGGTGTAACACCACCAACTACGTGAAGACCTTCCATGAACCTCCCAACCTTAGACCGTGCTCCTCATCACTCTTAGCAGTAGGTCACCCCCGAGTTGGGACTAAGATCCACCGGGAAAGGGAATCCTAGGCTAGGCAAGTTCAACAAGAAGACACACAGTTTATGAGGAAGTATTCTCTCCCAGGATCCACTTATGCCCACTGCTCATAGACTCTCATTCCCCACATGCATGTCCCACCCCATGAGTATACACCTTCGCTATCACCAAGATAGTCCTTCAACTGCTAAACCTCCCTTTCCTTGGGCTTCAGCAACAAGTCAGACTAGAATTATCTGATCTCTATGGCATCTACAGGACCCCTTCCAGGAGTTCTCACTTCCTCCGCACACACTCTCACCTAGAGAGAGTCACTCACAAGCCTGAAAACCTGTTTCTTCAACCACAACCACCTCCCTCACATGGAGAGAGTGTTGTCCACAAGACTGACAACCTACTTCTTCAGATCCGTTACAGCATAAGGAGGACAATAGTAAGGCTCAGCAAGGAATGGATGAGGACAACAGTTCACACTTAGCCAAGGGACTGCATGGCCACAACAACCCACAGTTAAAACACGCACGACATAAAAAAAATATGGTATGCTCAAGTTTCACAGAAGATGTGGGTCGACTTCACGTATCTGATTTTTAGAGGTGTGTGTCTATGTAGAGGTCCATTGCAGAGACAAAATGGTTCTCGGGAAAGATTCCAGTGAGCTTAGGTGGAGTATGGAAGAATCGCAAAATGAATCATGAATTTCAGGTCTTAGGTGTGTGCGTGAATATTGCAAAGGTCCAATACAGAGGCCACTAGATTCATGGGATTACACCGATCGAATTCCGGTTCTGGTTATCAGGAATGCGTGACAAGAAAATTAAGCATAGGTCGATGATGGATACCAAACGCAGAGACTGGATAGAATTCACGAGAATACACCAGTCAATCACAGAGGTCTCACAGTTTCGGGTTTCAGGGTTGTGTGAGGTATGCAGTGATCAGACGCAGAGGTAACACGGTTCAGACAATGGATGCAACAATGGAGGATGAACCCCCATCACGACCCAATTCTTGGGTTAAATTGCATGTTCATGGGCCGACACATGTCTCCCATGAAGCTGCATGCACTCCATCAAGCATGTGTTCCCTTTTTCCAGGAACTTAGAATAAAAATTATACCTTTCACACCACTTTGGAATAATAATAAATTATTATTCAAGGACTTAAGCCCTCAATCTTAGCCCCTCTTCCAACCTTTTATCCCCCTCTCCCTTACCCATTCTGTGGAATCTTAGTCCCCCATCACTCTTTCTTCATGGTCGGTCGGCACACATCGATGTTTATATATTATATTAATGATCTGCATAATTACATATACAAAATCAGACTCTTGGCCTTAACACTTAGGCTCTCTGGCCTAATAAACACATAAGCCCACTAGCTTATCAATACTCAACTCACTAGCCTACAAAACATGATTACAATTCATAATATCATTGGGGCACTACCGGGGGATATTACATTACTAGACCTAATATGTTATTCAATTTTATTAGTATCTAGATATATGGAATATCCTATAGAAATTCATTGGAGAGCAACTAAAAGAATTTTGAGGTACCTAAAAAGACCAATGAGTTGGGGATATAAGTATTCCCATCAGATAGATAATTTGGGATTAATTGGATGTAGTAGTTTTGATTGAGTTGTGTAACATGATAGTTAGAGTGAGGCACCATACTACAATGAGTAAGGAAGTAGTTGATTCACCACTCACTTTTAAGTAAATCCAAAGAAACCTAGGAGGAAAAGAGAGGAAGAAAATACAAGGAGAGAATCCCATAAAATTAATTATGGTTTTAGGGTCAATTATGTGATATGGGAATTTATATTAACTAGGGTAATTCAATTAGGTTTCAAAAAAAATAGGAAATAACAACATTTTATTAAAGGACAACAAAATAACTATGGTTAATTTATGAATCTCCTTTGGTGAGGCAAATAACCTAATTGCTAAATATAAAAGAGAGGATATAAGGAAGGAAATCACATGGGAATATGCTCCTGTAGGTGTTGAATATCATTGGGAAAAATATGAGCAATGTAACATGCCTCCAAGAGAGTGTTACTCAACTCAAACAAAAATGTACTTGATTCTATACCTTCTTATAAAAGAGATCAGAACCCAACCTCCAATAAAAATTTATAAAACACCCTACATCTACTATACAAAATAGTGGTACAATGAAATGATATTTGATGGCCAAAATCTCCCTCAGAAAAGTGATACCTATATTTCCCTATATGTTTTGGAACCTCCTATTATAAGAATTTTTTTTCCATTGGGACAGATCTAACCTATTTGGCTCTGAAGCCAGTGACAACCTCTTTGATAGCTTGGCACGAGGTAGAGACTACCCCCACCTCATATGGTCCTTCGCCTGAGGTGGTAAAGAAGGGGAAAAATGAGAGGTGAAATACTTACGAGAAGTCTTACTTAGAAGTCTTACTTAGGACCACCCACCCTAGGTGTTGTCCTCCCTCGACTTCCTGGATGGCCAAAATGGCCTAGGGAGTGATAATTATAGACAATGGGATGATAATAAGTTCTCTGATTTTTAGGACAGCAAACCAAACAAGGAGAACAATGTGTTGTTCGCTCCCTTAAAGCATTGGAAAATGGCCTAGAATGGGCTCCCGGGGTAAACCAGGGTCCTAGGAAATAGACTAGTGGATGCCTCAAGTGAAAAAAGTGAAAAATAAGAGTGAAAAGTGAGTTTAAAATCTACAACCAAGCCTTTTCAAATGGCTATAAATTGTGAATAGCAAGTTTTTCAAATCTTTTAAGGCAAGGAAACAAGCCCATAATGGCTTGGTACTCCCCAAGGTGAACCAGGAAGTGATCCCAAAAAATTGTCAAATCAAAAAGGGGGGTTGTAAATGAAGATGGACAACCTTTTTACAAGTTGTTACAACTATATTTAGGAGAGTATATACAATTTCAATTTATGTTCATGGATGAACGGTGGAATGACAAAAGGTTTGACTTTAAAATGTATTTTATTTGTGAATTTTCAGTTTATTATCACATGCATTGGCCATCAAACCATTTTAAAGGTTATCCCGATCAGGAAAACACTTATTATCCCGGAGTTTTTTCAACCAGTATAAGGAGAGTAGTCTTAGTATACCACGGTGGTTAGGTTGAAGAGTGCCCTATGCAGTTCAGAGAAGCATGGATTAGTCGTTTTTCGTCACTCGCGCTTTCAGGCTCTTAAAGCCACCTGGATGGAAGAAGGATACCTGCGAAAAGGAAGAGACTCAGGACCCCCCAAGGGAATTTTTAGCTGAGCTTACCCAAACAGTGTAGTATCCCAACTAAGCTAAGCTATTCAACTCCTTGACCATGTGGTACTAGGGAAATAACACTCAATTTATACTAACTAGACAATTTTTTAGGGGCTCCTGATGAAGACGCCCTGGTTTTGACACTTAGTATTCTATGAAATTGAAATTCCTTGAAATAAAGGACCATGTCATCCACATGGAGAGGTCACGTCTCTCTTTCTCAAGTGTGCCTCCTTGTCAATAAATTGAAATCTATCTAAAGTTTTATACAAAAATAAGTAAATATGTATGTGACATATACGTCACGACTAAATAATATGTGTACGCGTATAGCTAAATAATATAGGTTTTGTTTTTAATGTGTATGGGGCGGACCCCTGCTTTGTTTTCATGTTTTTTGTGGTTTTCTAAATGTTTTATATTGTTGATTTTGTGTGTCCCATTTAGGGGCATCCACCTATAGATTAGTATATGAGAAAATATACAATGAAGAAAGACAATATCAACTAATTACAAGTAAAAAATTATACCATTCAACCCAAGGGAATGGGTTGAGGATATTTGTGAGTGGCAAAGCCTCCATATGCATGAAAGACCCAACTAATTCCTTGTATGGGGATTGGAAGTTTACTTAATGACATTCGAAACAACGATGATTATTTACGAAGGAAAAAATCAGATTTTATAAACAGAAATTTGTAAGAAAACTGGTCAACCTATATACACGATAAAAGCATATTGACATGGGTACATGTGCAAAAAAAAATCAAAATGAGTGCAAGTGAATTCAAGGTGAAAATGAGTGTGAATGGGTGGATTTACCGATCATATCCGATGTTTTTTCTCCACTATCCTGCTTACCCCTTTGCCTCAAACAGGTCTTTAGATGGTCCCTAACCCCTTAAGAGAAGCATAATAGGTGACTGGATTGTATCCTTGAAGGCAAACAACGAAATTTTAGTGATTTTATATGAAAAACCTGAAATAAATGAAACATAAATTTACACATTAAATTTAGATAAAAGCCAACTAAGATGGTTGTCTGAGGGGATAAATTGACCAAAATGGTCAATTTTCCTATTTGGGACAACAAGGTTAATAGCAGAAAATCATAACAGAAATTTACATGAAAAATAAAGAAGAAAGAAATTATAAATAGCTAGCTAATGGGGTTATTTAAGGGTTGTCCTAAGGGGACCTAGGACTCCTGACCACTAACCAAGGCCGATATTCCCTTTGGATAAGATCCCTTTTGGATAAGTTTATTTTTTTATTAAAAAAAAAACATTTTAAGGGTTGGTCCACTTGTCACTTTTCCAAAAGTGACAAGTGTCTTGTGACCTAACCCTAAGCCTTCACCTCTTCTTTATAAATAAGAGGGATGGCATTGTACAAAGGGTGGAGGGTGAATATAGTACCAAATCTCTTTGTGTGTGTGATACTTGTTAAATTTTGGTTGTCGGGAATGTCACTTGTTGGTTAATGGTTGAGGGGTAGTAGTAAGTACTTGTTATGTTAGTTATCTCTAGGAGGGATTGGTTAGATAGGTTTTTGTTTTGTCTTACTTGGGTTTAACTTACTTTCTTTCATTTACTAATAGCCCTTTTTAACTTGTTTGACGTGTTGTAGTGCATATTTACTGAAGTATTCAATTGTTTTCAGTAAAAAAAAATTAAAGAAAGAAATTTATTGGCACAATAATTATATGGTCATGTGTATATTTGAATGGATTTGTGATTACTTGTTTTTATCAATAATTAATTTAAATAAATGATATTAGCAAGGAATGACATAATAAAAATAAAAAGGGATGTGACTCTCCAACTATGCTTATCCGATAATATCAGTCCACGTACATTTCAATCCTTCCTCTACCATGTTGTAATGTCCCAACTAGGTTAGGTGGGAATATTGTGTTTTCTATCCGAAAATTATTATTTCCCTTTATGTAAATATGTCAAACAGTTTGTATTAATGTTTTTGTTAACTCCTTACAAACAATTTGCTTATAGAGGAATATTGTCAAATGCATTGCATGCATTCATTACATAGAAAATAGAGTAGATAACCATGGCATCTTATTATGGATGGAAACCCTCAATCACAACAATACAATGATATCTAATGGTTGTAATAAAAACTGAAAAATACTCCTGAACACACAAGTATAATGGCTACAAGGTAGCTGCACAAATCTACTAACAAAAACAATATAAAGGAAACCTAGAATGATGCCAAATCTATGATTCTCATTGTGACCTCTACTCCAGTAATGTCCTCTCTGCTAGCAACCTTTCAATACCTCCTATAACCCTACGAACATTATCCAATCAACATGTTTCAACCATAGTCATAGAGATCCTCATGGGACAACTGGTAGATGTCTAGTGGAGCCTTACGAGTTGTTGGAAGCAGGCCAAAGTGGGAGGAAACGCTATTTTTTGGAAGAAAGGCATGCACGAGAGAAGCGATAGCTTGAAGGAAGAGAAACACGCATGCATGCATGGAAGACCTAACGACATTGGCGTTATGGTTTTTGCAATACATTGTAATGGTTGATGAGCTAGAAATGTATATATATATATACCTAGGAGGTCTAGAGAGAGGAGTTGTCCATTATGAAATAATCTAGAGTTGAGTTTATAAAGTATGAAGAGATGAGAGGAGGAAGAATTCATGTTTTAATAACTAGTTTGTAATACTCTGTGATACGACCCAATTTTGAAATTTGTTGAGCTATAAAGGGTTAGGAGGGTATATATTGAGGGTTAGATCACATGATGAGGAGCTTGTTGTGCTAGTCCACCTCATAATAGATCTCAACCTGAATGAGGATGAGTTGTAAAGTGCACGACATTGTATTTTTAGAACTACCATAATAGAATATCTTGAGAGCCAGATCTTTGTGGACGTATCCCAGGGGGGGGTGAACCACGGTAAAACTTGTGTTATGTGATTGAATGTTTGTGTCTCTTTTATTGTTTATGATTAGATGTTAGTATGATGAATGAATGAGCTAATGCATTTTATTACATCGCATACATAATTGGGAATGAAAGTATATTGCTTTAATAAGTTAAATAGAAATCTCAATGCACATTTATCAGATCTCCATTCAATCTTGGAATGAAAACACATGAGTATTGCAGTCACCCATTAAGACTATCTCGGGTGAGACTGCACAGTACACTCTATGTGCTACGTTGCCTTTCGGTTTACCAGGAGGGACGATAGTTTTAGAGGCTTTGTTGGAACCCCAGTAGACTTGAACCTGGGTCAATCATGTTAAATGTATAACTTAGAGGAAAACTAAACCAACACGAGTGCCCCATACTCAACCTGTGGGGTTCCCTAAACCACGGTTTCTCTGAAACCCTCCTGTCACCTACAAAATTTTGAATCAGCCTCTCTGGAAAATATTCACAAACCTCCAACTGACCATAAATATCCAATTGAATCTCTAGTGGAAATCCTAGGTGGACTTTCCTCTTGTCTAGCTAGGGTGGATATTGCACCACAAAAACTAAACAACAGTGGTGGAAGGGTTTTATTAAACCCCAATGAAACAATGGCTCCAAGAGAAATCCGAAATGAGAGATCAAATCATAATTCCAAATAGACGGGTTAACCCTCTATTTATCCTTCCTCTGGGCCTTCTAGATCTTTCCCTTTTTTTACTAAATCAAACCCTCACTTTATTTTCCCTCAAGGAGCTAGACCCTAAACTCTAAGACAGAAAGTGTTTAACATGGACACTGACTTCCTTTCAAATCTATACAAACTAATGCACGAGAAAGAAGGAGAACAGAAGTACCTTTTAATCGACGTTTGTCCCTACACACTCCAAGTTGAGATCCAATATTTCGCTCCTTGATGAGCCCTGTAGACAAACAAAGTACGACTACTTCCTACTCTATCAAGATTAGTCCGAAATAGTTCTATCTACTAAAGAGACAAATTCATGTGAGATTGAACACAAATTAGAAATAAACGGGCCAAGCAAATTATATTAATGAGGACAAGACATTGCTTACAGCCATAGATGAATTGCAGCAGTTTCGCCAAGTCCTCCTTGTCTACCCCTTGCTCAAAATATCCATGATCCGAATGATGATAGATTCACTGATTTCTCCCCATGAGATCATAGGTCTCTTGCTTCCAAAATATCTCTGTTCCAGCACCACTTATAAGATCATAAGTTTGGTGTGATTCTTCCTTTTCCAGTCCTCTTTCACCATTAGAAAGCTTACTTATATAGCCTTGGAGAGGCTTTAACCACTTGAGATATCCTTGGGGAAGTTGAGGATTTACCTCCTTCAGTTGAGGATTTGCCCTAAGATCATGGCTGGACTAGGGATTTGAATCCAACTACCTTCCAAGAATGAAAGGATTCTTCCCCCATTCATCTCAACAACTTAACAACTGCCCAGAATAGGTAGCACTCCCTCAAAAGGACCATCAGAGCGTTGTAGCGCTTCCTAGTAGGATTTAGGGGGGCGCCAGCGCTTTCCAAATCCATATATCTCCCTCAAAAGGGCCAGAGGAGCTTTATAACGCTCCCAAACAGTGTAAGGGGGAGTGTCGGTGCTCCTAGAAGAGGTATAGGGGAGCGCTCCCCTCCAAAAACTTAGTTTTTTGAGTGTTTTCAGATGGAAAAAGGTTTGCAAGCCTGCTAAATCATTTCTCCTCTTCCAAATCAAATGTTTGAGGTGTTTCAAGTGTCCTCCTCATGTCGTTATAGGCATGACACAGGCATCATGGAAATATGCTTCCCTGACACTTACGACACTTTTGAGCAACATGCGACACTTGCGACCTTGTGAGCAAAATGTGACACTTGCGACCTTTGTAATGATGACACTTGTGACACTATCAAAGTGAGTATTTTTTATGTGTAATAGATTGCCCCCCAAAGTATGAAGTTAGAAGACAAGAACTGATAAATGAAATGCTTTGTAGACTTTCAAGCAAGGGTATAGATGCAGAGAACCTAACAAAAGTTGCACACAAACATCCAACAAATATTATGACATATTTCAAACCCAAGGTAGGCATACCTATGCTTGGGTGATCAAGACTTGCAAGACATGGCCGCCATAAAATACATTGTGGATCCATAATTGTATTGATAAAAAGGTATAGCCACTGAGTATACAATGTGGATCTATACTCTGATGACCTGGACTAATCGTAGCCACGAAGAATACACAGTGAATCTACAAGATGACAAGACATAGTCATGACCAATACAAAGTGGATCTATGTAACAATATATGTGTCATTGTTCAAGAGAAACTCCATCGCAACCTGGGCAAAGTACATATCAAAGTGATCACTCAACCCAGGGTCTTATTACCGATCCCGATGTAGTACGAATCTAACCATGTGAATAGATTTCATGATGTCAAACATGGCAGAAACCACTTGATTACTGGTCAATGATGTACATCGTTAACAAGTGCGAGGGAGATCACCATTAATGTCAATGATTCCCAAGGTACTCTAGTACATTCCAACGAATGTGAATGGATGAGCTGAAGTTGAACATTCATGGAATCATCCGATTAGAGGCCAATGATGTAAAGCTACTGTCAAATGTGAGGAGGCCTACCATTGAGGCATGCAGGTCCCAAAGTACTAACTGGTTTCTAAGCCTAATTCCTAGATAATGTGTTGAGGTCGACAGGAATAAGCTCGTCAAAGGAGGGCCTTGATGTATCCCCCATCAACGACAAGAAATGGACATAGAGATGTAATTGGTAGATCAAAAGGACATGGACTGACACAGGTTTTGAGGCAAGATATTTGGGATGGTTGACTCTCGAGGCAGATACTTCCCTTGAACATTGAGGCACGACAACAGAACATGACATGGACCAAAACTTGATTATGCAGTGGATTCGGTGACTTACGTCAGGTGATCGAAAGGAGTGAAAGAAACTCAAAGGATTGGCTCAGTGCAGAGGTTCAGCGGGTTATAATGTGTGCAAAAGACAAAGTGTCGTGTTCAAGGGAGACTCTAAGAATTGCTTGGTAATGTTCTCAAGAGACTGCTTGGCTTGCTTCTTTCAATTTTTCCCCCATCCAGATAGACGAATACCTCTTTTTGATTTAATGAGCTCGAGGAGGATAACACATGCTTGATATAACTCACCTTCGGTAAGTTCCTCTTCCTTTGTTTAACGAACTGGAAGAAGTAAGGGTTTGATCTCGTATGGTCATGTCGATGTGTTCTTTAGCGAGTCCAAAGACAGAAAACTCAAAGGTTTTTCAGGATTATAGAGTTTGGAAAAACACTTAAAAGAGAACTCTCTCAGTTCCTTTTTCGGACATTTAGTCTCATGAGGCCAAAAAAAAGATAAACTACCACTCTAAAGACGCCCTTTCGAACCTTTTAACGAGTGTGAAAGGAAGCAATATCACTCGGTAATCTTTTCATGTTTAGAGAGTCTGAAAAGAGCTTAAAGGAGACTCCAGGGGATTCCTTTTTCGTGTATCCATACAGGTCCGAAAAAGAGATAAAAGTCTACCCGGTGCATTCTCATGTATTTATGAGCATGAGAAAGAACAAAGACTAAGCTTGGTATTCCCCCAGCATGAAAGCTAGTGGCTTAACTCCAGAATGATCATCAAAGACTGGAGACATGCCCCCCAAACTTTGATTCATTCACTGAAGGATAAATGTGGATGAAAAGAAGGTTCAAAAGAGGTGATTGTGTCATTTTTTAATGAGATTGACACAAGAAAAGAACTATGCTCAAGGTTCCAGGTTTGATCCCCAGATTTTTGTTTCATTTTTTAACGAGCTTGCTACAGAGAAGAAAACTATGCTCAAAGCCTATGTTTCATTTTTTAACAAGCTTGCAACAGAGAAGAGAAACTATGCTCGTGGTTTCATCCGAATCATGGCTTCCAAGAGGATAATGCTCTGGAAGGGTACCATGTCAATGGATAAAACATGGTCATGGCTTCCAAGAGATCTTCATCGGATGGAAGATAATCACTTGAGAAGGAACACATGTCGAGGGTCGCGATAGGAGTAAGGAGATCAGGCTCCAATAATCCTACCAAAGAAATCACCATGTCCACTATCGGATCCAAATCATCGGAAGTTGAAGTCATGGGAGACAACACCACATAATTGACATGTGGCAGGGGTGATATTGTCTGCATATAAGAACCACTTAGGGAGGTAACCCAGTCGGGGCCGATGAATGAAAGTTGATCAAAAGTCACAATTCTTCCATCGTGAGGGAAAGATATCACACAGAAAAGAGTGGATACAATAGCTTTCATAGCATAGACATAATCTCGCCCAAGGAGTAAAGTGAAATCCAAGGGGTATCGGATTACCATGACATCGATAAAGACAATTTTCCCTCCCAAAGTTACAGGAAACTGAGGAAGGATCCCTAAAGGTTGATTAGTTGTTCTGTTAAAAGCTAACAGATTCTGTGTAACCGGTGCAAGCTGCAGACAACCCAAAGTGTACCAAGCGACAGAAGACAAAATACTAACAGACGCGCCTTCATCTATCATCATTTGAGGAACGTCTCGACCACGAACCTGTACTGTAATCTGGAAAGGAAGGTGGGAGGGAAGACGAGGTCTAGCTAGCACACCCCAATCAAAAAGGATGGCCTCATTACTTGGAGGGGGTTTTGCAGGAGAAGGGGGAATGCCCCCCGGTACGGTAGAGTCTGTATTAACGAGAAAAACATGGGCAGTATCGGGTTTACTCTCTAGAAGGAGAGTAGGATCGATCGATGATTGGATTGGATCAACCAATGGTGGACTTGGATAGACCACTTTGGCACTCTTCAGAGGAAGAGTGGGACTGATCGAGGAAGGGACTGGATTAGTCACTTTGACATTCCTCAATGGAGGAATGGGATCGACCGATGGCGAAACTAGATCAACCACTTTGGCACTCTTCAGAGGAAGAGTGGGACTGACTGAGGAAGGGAATGGATCAGTCACTCTGACACTCATCAAAGGAGGAGTGGGATCGACCGATGGTAGAACCAAATCGACCACTTGA
Organism: Picea engelmannii; assembly: GCA_009831015.1. NCBI lineage: Eukaryota > Viridiplantae > Streptophyta > Pinopsida > Pinales > Pinaceae > Picea > Picea engelmannii. The sequence continues at coordinate 108,318 of ML804772.1, forward strand.
GTTTCATTCTCCAAGGGAAGAATGGGGTCGATGGGTGGAAACGGATCGACTGCTTTGGTGTCACTCTCTAGCGAGAGAGTGGGATCGACCGAAGATGAAAACATATCGACCACTTTGGTGTCACTCGTTTGATGAAGAGCAGGGTTGATCGATGATGGAACTGGATCAGCTACTTGGGTTCATGGTTCAATCGAGGAGGAGACTAGATTGACCACCTGATCAACCGGACTAACCAGGGATTGAACTGGATTGACCATTCCATCAACCAATGATGGGTTGGAGGAAATCTTACGATAACCTTTTGGAAGTTGAAGTTTTTCCAAAAGAGAAGAAGCCTTTTCCATGCAAGGACAAAGGTGAGAGTAATGATTACCTTTACATAACATGCAACGGAACTTGACAGTTTTCTTCTTCTTACCAACCTGAACATCACTAGTTGACGGGGTATCATCGACATGACCGACAGAGGTCGATGACGTAGAGGACCACATTTCTAAGACCTGGGTAATACCGGGGAAATCCCTCAGAAAGTTGTCACCCTTACAAAGGCTTCAAGGGAATTTGGGTTTTGGATTCTTCATTTTAATCTTGTTGACCTCATCAACACTCCCAGTACTATTAACAGTAACTGGTTTCTTAGAGACAACATCTGATGTTGTTGGGGTCTTGGTCCTTTTCGAGCTCTTCTTCATCTTCTCTTTCTGTTTCTTCTTCTTCTGATCAACCTAGCTACTTGCTTTAGAGATTTCACTAGGCGAAGAAGGATAAATGGAAGGAGACTTGATGGACGAAGAAGGCAAAAATTCGACATGAGGTTAATGTGTGGGTGGTGTATTGACATCTAAAGTATTAGGTGCAACTGAAACATTGGGAGGATTTTGGATCACCGGAGTGGGGAATAACCAAACTGGTAATCCGATAATGAGTCCTGGAAGACTCAATGTGGCAACATATGGAGGACCAAAGCTTCCAAATGAAGGAAAAGTATAAGGTTCCCCGGGAGAAGGGGTTCCTCCATTGGTACTCCCAGGATTCGATGCCATTAACACTAACTCGACCTAAGGTCCACTAAGTAAAACAAACAACACACGCTACGAATCTAAGAAGCAATCAATCAAACAAACCTTCCTACGATGAAACTACTAGTTGGTGATGAAATCCAACGTCGCGAGATCAAAATAGGAAGGGGCGGGGATAGAGCAGGTGGATCGGTTACGTTGGCGACCTTCTTAACAGACTTACGCCTTGGTGCAAGATTCCACGCAGTAATTGTGGATTTACCCTCCAAGGAGCCCGAGTGAGTTTGACTAATGTCTATTCCAAGTACAGTGAGACTTCTCTTCATCGTCACCTTGTGTAAGACCCTAAAGATTATGGCTACTAAGGTCACCAACTTGTAGTCAGCCCCTGGGCGGGTACAGTCGATAGTCCAGCCGGAACGTATGGGCAGGATAACAAGTCCGAAATCAACTTGAAAAGCTTCCACTCAACATTGTGGGTATACCTTCCAGCGACCCCCAATATATGATCCAACCACTACAAACAGTTGGGCCACGAAGGGATAATCTCTGTAACTCACCCGAATGCGACCTCATGTGTAACCCCTGTGTGAGAGGGGGATCCCAGCAAGGCAATACGACAATTGGATTTGACTCTCCCTACCGCAAGATACTAAGTTTGTTTGATATCTTTGGAAAGTTATCCTTTCAACCTATTCTAAATCCCTACACCTTAAACTAATGTAGGTTTGCTAACAAAGATGTAAAAAGTCTGATACATTTTAGTTAAGCATTGATTTTAATGGTTGTTGTTTACTCAGAGGGTGTATGAAAGTGAAACTGATGGAATGATGACTCAATTCCCAAAAATATACATGAAATATGATAAGCAATCATTTCTTTTCAATGAATACCTATTTAAGGGAAAGAGGAAGAGTCGTTTTCACTATCAAACACTTGACAAGGAATGCCCTCAATCAATTTTGTTCTCAATCAAATCCAACATGATGCTACAACATTTCATAAATGAAAACTAATGTGCAAACTAATCACTAAGATGTACTTTTGTCGTTTGTATGCGAATGATAATCAATTCAATGCAAAATTTCTCTTGCCAACTACCCTTTCAGATCAAGGAGATTCAGACAAGAAAATGCAGATTTCGCACAAACAACACACCGTTTTGCAATCAAACAAGAGAAAGAAAACCAAAAACGCAAAAGGAAGGGGAAATATATTGGATCATATGACCTCAAAGAACCAAATGAGAAGAGCTATAGACTTCATATATCCTTCACTGGAGTTCCCGCTTAGTCGGATATGAGAGAAGAAAGCAAGGGATTGATTTCAAGCTCTCAACAGCAAAAACTCAAAAAGAATGAAGAAGGGAATAAAATCTGAGAAAAAATATGTTTACTTCTCAAGATGAAGCATGTTAAGGGTCAAAGGAAGAATTATTGAATCACAAAACAACTCAGCAAGTCAAAAAACAGGGTTTTGACCTCCAAAAATTGCAATTTTTGAAGAGATTTTGGGAAAAAGAGGGTTGACACTCTAGTATAAGGGCCAAAAGAGTGTTATAAATCTATATCCAGTAGATTAAGGGAGCGTTGGCACTCTTATAACAAGGCATGGGAGCGCTGGAGTCCTAAAGCTCAGAAAAAGTCCAAAAAAAACCCAAAATTCAGTCAAATTTCGACAATCAGGATGAGTGTGATGGAGTGAAGAGTCAATCAACAAATGCAATCAGATATAAAGGGGTGAACAAGGCCTAATAGGAAAAAATTTAAGACAAGGTATATGAGGAAAGACAAAACTAAGAAAGTTCTGATTCGATCCCCAGTGGAGTCGCCAATTTCTGTTGTAGGAAAATCTCCCTGCAGACAGGTAGATTCCCTCGAAGAGCTAGACCCTAAACTCTAAGATAGAAAGTGCTTAATGTGGACACTGACTTCCTTTCAAATCTATACAAACTAATGCATGAGAAATAAGGAGAACAAAAGTACCTTTTAATCGATGTTTGTCCCTGCACGCTCCGAGTTGAGCTCCAATCTTTTGCTCCTCGATCAGCCCTGTAGACAAACAAAGTACGACTACTTCCTACTCTATCAAGATTAGTCCGAAATAGGTATATATACTAAAGAGACAAATTCATGTGAGATTGAACATGAATTAGAAAGAAACAGGCCAAGCAAATTATATTAATGAGGACAAGACATTGCTTATAGCCATAGATGAATTGCAACAGTTTTGCCAGGTCCTCCTTGTCTACCCCTTACTCAAAAGATCCATGATCTGAATGATGATAGCTTCACTTATTTCCCCCCATGAGATCATAGGTCTCTTTCTTCCAAAATATCTCTGTTCCAGCACCACTTATAAGATCATAAGTTTGGTGTGATTCTTCCTTTTCCAGTCCTCTTTCACCATTAGAAAGCTTACCTATATATCCTTGGAGAGGCTTTAACCACTTGAGATATCCTTGGGGAAGTTGAGGATTTGCCTCCTTTAGTTGAGGATCTACCCTAATATCATGGATGGACTAGGGATTCGAATCCAACTTCCTTCCAAGAATGAAAGGATTCTTCCCCCATTCATCTCAACAACTTAACAACTGCCCAGAATAGGTAGTGCTCCCTCAAAAGGACTATCAGAGCGTTGTAGCGCTTCCTAGTAGGCTTTAGGGGGGCACCATCTCTTTCAAAATCCATAGCTCTCCCTCAAAAGGGCCATAGGAGCTTTATAACGCTCCCATACAGTGTAAGGGGGAGTGGCGGCGCTCCCAGAGGAGGTATAGGGGAGCGCTCCCCTCCAAAAACTCAGTGTTTTGAGTGTTTTCATATGGAAAAAGGTTTGCAAGCCTGCAGACTCATTTCTCCTCTTCTAAATCAAATGTTTGAGGTGTTTCAAGTGTCCTCCTCATGTCATTATAGGAATGACATAGGCATCATGGCAGTATGTTTCCCTGACACTTACGACACTTGTGAGCAACATGCAACACTTGCGACCTTGTGAGAAAAATGCGACACTTGCGACCTTTGTAATGACGACACTTGCGACACTATCAAAGTGAGTATTTTTTATGTGTAACACCCCTCAATCCACTTGTCTACTATCTCAATATACCTTCCTGTATGGGGGTGGTAGCTAGTAATAGGTATCAATTCCATTCTATATAACCTTAACAACTCCTACCAAAACACATTGAGAAACCTGATATCCTGGTCACTAATTATGTTTTTACCATGGAGTCTGAACACCTCTCTAAAGAATAGATCTTTTACCTGATATGTGTTATACTCAGAAGGAATAGAAAACAAGTGTGCATGTTTATTCAATATATCCACTACCATGTAGATCTAGTCCCTTCCCTACACCTTTGGCAATCCTATGATGAAGTCCATGGAAATGTTACCCCACTTCTTCTCTGGAATCAACAATTGCTGAAGTAGTCCCATAGGATGTGTAAACTATGACTTGTTCTATTGGAAAATCATGCACTCCCTCACATGACAAAGTACATCCTTCTTAAGACCCTCCCATGAGAATATCTCCCTCACCTTCTTGTAGGTCTTCAAATACCCTTGGTTCCCTACCATTGGCGCATCATGTACTACCCTAAAAATATTATCCTTGATTTTGGACTTAGGGACAAGATATATTATGTCTTTCTAGTATATGATGCCATCCACTATCGTATACATGTAATCCTGAATAATATACTTCCCTCCATTATCTCATAGGAAAAGGTGTTCTTGGATTATTTCCCCAAAAGAATGGACTTCTAGTCTGTTGAAATCTATGTCATGGAGAAAGTTGCAGGTCTCCTAGATAAGGCATCAAAAAAAAATTTATTCTTCCCCTTTACATACTCAATGTAAAAATCGTATGTCTACACTTTACTCACCCATTTATGTTGCCTCTCGTTCAAATCCTACTGATCCAAGAAATATCTCAAGTTATTTTGGTTTTTCCTAACCACAAAGTGTCCTCCTACTAGGTCTTGTTTGAACTTGGCCAATGCATGCATGATGGTCAACATCTCCTTATCATATACCAAATAGAGCTTCTCTAGCTCTCTTAGATTTATTTTCTTGAAAAATATTAGGTGTCATTTCTACATAAGTACTACACCTATCCCCTCACCACATGTGTCACTCTAGGACAAAATTTTGTTTGAAATATGGAAGTGTTAATATTGGGCAAGTGCTCATCACCCTCTTCATTCTGTCGAATTTCATGTGCGTCCTTTGACCATTGAAATTCTCCCTTATTGGTGAGGTATTTCAATGGTGGAGCCAATTGTGAAAATACTTTCACAAAGAGCCTATAATAACTTCATATCTAAAATAATTTTGGTAGATTTGTGAGTGATTTGGGGGTGGTCCAATCTAATATTGTCTAGATATCTTCTCCTAATGTACCTTTAGTCCCTCAACACCAATCAGGTGCCCCATATATAGGATCTCTTTCAACCCAAACTTGCACTTTGCCTCCTTGGAAAAAAGTGGATTCTCCTCCATAATGGTGAGAATCCCTTCCACATGCTTCAGATGTTCCTCCCACATCTGGTTGTAGATCAAAATATCATCAAAGAACACCAGCAAGAATTTCCTCAATTTTTTATTGAAGATATGGTTTATGCATGATTGAAAGGTAGCTAGTGTGTTAGTCAACCTAAAGGTCATGAATAGAAACTCATAGTTCCCATAGTGACACATAAATGTTGTTTTATGGATATCCTCCTCTCTGACCTGAATCTAATGGTACCCTGATCCTATATCAACCTTTGATAAGTACATTTCTCCATGCATGTTTTCTCTTAGCTCATCGATCCTGGGTATTGAGTATCTGTTTTTTATGGTCTTCTTTTTCAGTGCCCTATAGTATATGCACATCCTCATAGTGCCATATTTATTTTTCACCAATACAACTGATGAAGTGAAAGCACTAGAACTAGGCCTAATATGTCCCATATCTAACAATTCCTTTATGGAATTCTCTATTTCATCCTTGAGCCTCTTCGGATTCCTATAGGGTTTGGTGATCATGGGCTTCGACCCCTCTTCTATCTCAATGGCATGCTCAAATCCTCTGTCAGGTGGTCTCCCTCCTGGAAATGGTTCAAACACTCTTTCATTATTTCCAAGTAATGCTTGGATATCCATAGGGTAATGATAGCAATATTGTGATGGCTTCTCCATGGTTATTAAGAACTCTACTACATAAGCCACATCCCTGTGTCTAAAAACCTCCTCCATGCATTGGTTAGACATGATCCTTGGGGCACCTGTCAACATACCTATTAGGATAACTCGTTGTACACCCTTGTCCTGGAACTCCATCCTCATGTCCTAATAATCCATGCAAATATCTCCCAATGAGTACAACCACTTAACCCCTAGCACCAAATGAGTATATATTATATATACACCATAAAATCCATCGGTCAATGTATAGTTTCCCAATGTTACTTATAATCCCCTAATATTCTTAGTATATGCCATGTTGTACCCATATGATACTACCACATTGAATCCCTTGAAGTCCTCCATAGGGATCTATCTCCTAGTGAAAAGTGAAGCATCAATGAAGTTATGGGTGGCCCCACCATCAATCAATGCTGTAACCCTTTGCCCCTATACAATTCCTCTTACCCTAAAGGTGCAGTATTTAGGGACACCTGATAGTGTGGAAATTGTCACTCCCTTGGTGTTATCCTGCAATGTCGCCTGCTTTGTAGCATCGAGCTGTGATGGCTCACCATTGTCATGTTCAATTACTTCATCATCACCATCATCCTCCTCGTCGAAATATACCTCATTATAATGGAGTTTACCCTGGGCCATACATCGATGACACGGTTCCCACGACTCCCTGCAACTATAGAAAATATTATTCCTCCATAGTTATCTCCAAGTTTCCTCATCCAACATGTCCTTCCCTGTCCATGTCTTTTGGAAGGTTTTGACACCTAACCCTTCTATTGAATAAAAAAAAAAATCTGGTATCTTCTTGAGGAATGTGTTCACCATATTTTGGGTCTTCATGATAGCTTCATGTAGTGTGTTTGGCCTAAAATCCTTCACCCAACCTCTTAAGGGTTCGACCAATCCTTCCATGAATAACATCACCAATATTTTCTCATAAACATCATTCATCATGATTTCCATTCAATGGAACTCTATAACATAGGCATATGATGTACCTATCTGCCTTAGTTGTGAAAACTATATAAAGTGGATCTTTCCTATCGAACATGTCCATCATCCTCTGGGTGAAATCCTCATGTGATGTGATGTTGGAATGACCCAATGTTAATAGCCCATGATACCACCACTCATGAGCATGTCCATCCAAATGTAGAGTGGAAAAATTAATTTCCTTTGCCTTTGTCATTGGGTTAAGCTGGAAGTAAGTGTCCAACTTATGTACCCATTCCTATGTTGTGCACCTATCAGATCCATCAAAAGATGAGATGGTCATCTTTCCCAATTTGTGTAGTAGATCAAAATTCTATTGATTTTAGCCCCCTCTACGCTTGTTCCTCATCCTGAGGTTGCAATAGTCATTGTAATATAGGGATTCTTGGGCTCCTGCTTCTAGAAATTGATACTCTCTAAAGTAGGATCTGATCCCATATGTCAGTCATTGTTGCTCTTGTTTCCTTGTAGGTTGGTCCTCAAGGACTAGTGGCAATAATGGCTTGGGTACCTTTTTTCTACCTTCCTAGAAGACTGTAATATACCTAGAGAGGTACCCAATGAGAATGGGGGTTAGTATTATTAGTGGAGGTTATTCAATGTAAGGTGGACTAGGTCCACCATGGTACTAAATAAGGCCCCCTATGGTAGTTACATATAATAAATGAGTAGTTAGAAATAATAGATGGGATTTCTAGAAGATTCCTTATATAGAATGTTCCTAGGATATAGATAATATTATAAAAGGATATGTAAGAAATGTAATTGGAATGGTGAAGTATGTTATTGTTGTACTAGAAATACTTCCGTAAGGATTAATATATGGTGTTACCCTACATCAAGGGTTTTTCCTATCTCTTGTGTTGAGTTATTGGTGAATGGTTTTATTTTATTCTTGGTTATTTCTAAAGTATATTTTTAGATCTGGTATAGTTATATAACATTTGGTATCAAAGCACTTTCCTTGGGAAAAAATGGGAAGAAATTTTGGTTATTTTTGGAAAAAACAAAACTAAGACAAAAGGGGGTGTCACACTTCACGATCATACATAATAATTAATACTCATAATTTTCATAAAATAATAGGATATTTGTATTCCTCTCGGAAAAATTCCCAATTTTTAAAAAAAAACTCAGCCGAAACGGAATCCGGGAAGTAAAGTTATGAGCATTTTAAATTTGACAGTTTTCAGGGTTTTTCCAGAAAAAATCGAGATTTTCGGAAATAAGTTATTTATAAACCCTAGTTATATTTTGGGGGTTATGAATAAAATCATCAATTTCAATGGAAAATATGATGGTTCTAGTATTGAAGAATATATCAAAAATATAAATTCATCATGTGGATACCTATGGCGAGTTGGGCTATGAATAAATTTAAAGGATGATGTTATTAAATGGTGGAATGATGTTAAACCTGGAGATATTTTTTCACTTTCAGATAAAGAATATGAAAACATATTTTTAGAAAAGTGGTATCATTCCAAGAGTAAGGATAAATAATGCACCAAGGGTTTATTTTCAGGTGGAAAATCTATATTACAGGTTCATCATTGTATTCATAAAGAAAATGTGATTGTTTT
>ML804773.1:15181-97259 GCA_009831015.1 Picea engelmannii
GATTGATCTTGGTGAGTAGATCTGATTTGGTTGATAAGATTGATGAGACAGGTTGTTGTGATAGGTTGTTTGGATAGGTTGTTGTGACATGTTATTTGTACAGGTTTGGTGCATGGTTGATGCACTTGTTCATGGTACAGGTTTTGTATAGGTTTGGTGCATGGTTGATGTACTTGTTCATGGTACAGGTTTTGTACAGGTTGGTGCATGGTTCATGCACTTTTTTATGGTACAGGTTGATTACAGGTTGAGGTATAGGTTGATGCATGGTTCAGGTTTATTGGTACATGTTTACAACAATATATCTCACAGTGATAGTGTGACAGTGGTCCCATCATTCTACTTATACGTCAAGGCGGTTGGATGGGGCAAGGAAAGGTGGTTGTATCCACCTTTCAGTTGTAGCCAGAGAACATAGGGGGTTGTAGCCTCCTTTTGGTTGTAGCCAGAGAATTAGGGAGTTGGAGCTTCCCTCATGTTGTAGCCTGAGAAACTAGGGGGTTGGAGCCTCCTTCCAGTTGCAACTGGAAAACAAAGGAAGTTGGTGCTTCCAATGAATGTAATTCTTCAATACATATAAGAAAAAACATTCTGTGGTTTTCTCCCGCTTTGGGTTTCCACGTAAAGCAATGGTGTACTGTGTATGTGTATGATTGTTCATTTGTTCATTTCTTATTTACTCTGCAGTTATTGGATGATAATGATACATTGATATAACACTTGGATTATATGGTTAAAAATGATTAAATTTCTCTATTACTGATTCACCCCCCCTCTCAGTAATCCAAAAATATCATACATCATTCTCATGAAAGTGGCTATAGAATTTGTTAATCAAAATGGCATCACCAACCATTTGAAAATACCTTCCTTTGAATTGAAGGCACTCTTCCATACATCTGTCTGTTCTATTGAGACCTGGTGGTAGCCAGACTTCAGATCAATCATATTGAAATATTTGGCCCTCATGAGTTGATCAAGGAGGTCTTCGATTTGGGGAATCGGGTACCAATTTATGACTGTGATTTTATTCAGGGCCCGGTAATCAATGAAGAGTCGCCAGGTTCCATCTTTCTTCTGTACCAGCATGATTGGGCTCCTACAAGGTGATGAGCTGGGATGGATGTGCCCCTTATGGAGAAATTCTTGGATCTGTCACTTGATCTCATCATTCTTTAACATAAAGTGGCGGTAGACTGACCCATTTAGCAGTGGTGCGTCGGGGGTCAGATCGATGGGGTGCTTGACCTAACAGTGTGGAGGTACCTCGGTAGGTGAGGATAAGATATCCGAGTATGATTCCACAACCTTATCCACTTTCTTCTGCTGTGTGGAGAGGTCGGTTGCGGAGACCCTGGATGTGGCTGCGATCTTTCTCTCATTCTAAGAGAGAAACATGAAGAAGACAAACTTCCCCATCTGAGAGATGACCTTCCTGCATTGCTTGGTAAGGATCAAGGAAATAACACTAGGTGGGGCTACCTCCGGTATCCTATAGAATTTCTTGTCCAAAGTAATAATAACATTGTGAGGCCTAGAATCATATACATCATGGCGTTTCCATAAATATGGTTGGCCCAAAAGAACATTACAAACTTCAAGAGGGGAAACATCACAAAATACCTTGTCTTTGAAGGGATTGATGCAGTATGAAAAGAGACATTGTTGGCTGACGTTGATGTCGCTTCCTTGGTGGAGACATCCGATAGTGTAGGGTTGCGGGTGCGATGTTGTTGGCAGGGCGAGTCGCTTGAAAACCTCTACTGAGATGGGTTTCTTCTAGCTACCGCTATTAATGATGAAGTGCATCAGGGTACCCTTCACCCACATCTGTGAATGAAAAAGACGCTCATGTTCCTCTAGCTTGTCTGGTTCACCGGGCTTGAGCTTAGTGGTAGGAACAGTGGCATTGGGCTCTGCATCAATGATCTATCTCCCCCTTTATAGTTCTGACTCAGAGTCAGAATCTACGTCTGATTCAGAGGCTTTCACCTTAGCCATTAGTGACTTCTTTGAGCGACAATCGACAATGTTATGCTAGGGGTTCTTATGGAAGTCGCACCACTTACCAGTATATTTCTTTGTCTTTCTGGTGTCCTTCTTTGCTTGCGGCTTGGACTAGTTGTCTTGAGGTGGTTCATATTTTCTCTGTCTTTTTTTCTGTGGGTTGGGGCTGCCCTTTCTTGGCTTTTTCTGTGAGGAGTTCCTAGGCCCAAATTTCCACATCTTTTTTTTGAGCTTCTGCTCGATTTTGCGGCATATCGATAGACCGCGCCCAAGGATGAGATGTCCAGAAAATCCATTTCGGCCTGGATGTATCTATGCACACCATCGCGATACTTGAGCACCGGATGTTGCTGAAAATATTTGATACCCAACTTGGTGCGCAAGGTATGGAAGATATTTGTGAACTCGGGCATTGCTTGGTCTCTTTCCTACCGCAGTGTGGTATATTTTGTATACAGGTCATCATAACTTCCAACATGGTAGTATTGTTCCCTAATAGAATCCCTAAAGGAATCCCAGGTGACCGCGACTATAAATAATCAGGGTTCCTCTATTTCCTTATGCTCACAGAAATTTTCCCACCAATCTTTGACATGGAGAACGACTTTGAGGAGCGCAAAAGTAATATTTTCTCTATTCGAGAAGTTATGGACAAAGAAATACCCTTCTAGCAGATTCAACCATTTGTGCACAACATCTACGTCTATATGACCTTCAAATATAGGAATATCGAAGTTTACTTGTACCTTGAAGGGGGCAACACCTTCATTTGAGGAATATGTGTCGCCTGTTGGTAGCCCCTAAAGGATTTGCGGAAAACTATCCATCATCTCATTCCTCTGTTGCGTGAGGGATTCCTCGAGCAAAATTTTGAAGGGATATCCTCTCTCGTCGTCTTTATTTTCTCCCGCCATGAGAGGTCGCTTGGGCATGCGAGATATTTTTTCCTTAAGAGAAATAAGCTCGAGACCCAATTCTTTGTACCATGACCTTGTTGGGGACATGCATTAAGAACGACAAGGAGAAGAGCGCTCTGATACCACTGATCCATATTTTATGAGTAGAACGAAATGAATACAAATTATTATCAAAATATGCTTAACAAAAAATAACAAATATACAGTAAAACTGGTTTCTATTCAATAAGGAAATAAGCTGAACTATAAAATGCAGCGAAAAACAAGCTTTCTAGAATGGTGGTGTCTTATCTCTGAGAATATATGTGACGGTTGCGCTCATTCGCCAGAAGATGATTACAATGAGGCTCTCAAGGCCTTTTTACAATAGACAAGAATGTCAAAAACCCTAGACATCCAAAAACCTAACCCTAGGAGATGAAGAACCAAAAGTCATGTGGGCCCCGTTTAGGTAAGTTAGTACATAAACTTCCCGGGGTCATAACTTTTGCATACGATATCCGTTTTAGACGCACGATAGCCCGTCGGAAAGGTCTATCCGAGGACTACACATGTTTCCTACGGTGATCTCGACATATGCTAATTGTGGTGATCCCTACACATGCTACCTGTGGCGAGCCCTAAAAACGTTGTTTAGGGCCTCAAAATAGCCCCGAAAGTTAGGGGCCAAAAAACTAGGAAAAAACTGTCGAACTGGAAAACTATCAAAACGAGCCAGTTGGAATAGGTGGGAGGCCACCGAAATCCATATGGATCATCGGAAGTTGTAATGGGTTGTTCTGTAAATACACCCAAAGTCCCGAAGCCCGGAATAGATCCAAGCTATCCACCCACCAGGATGCGTGGACCATCGATTGTAACCCTTCACGAGTTCGTCTGTTCGACATTCCAGGGAATTTGAAATGTGGTTCTTTGAAAAAATTTGAAGCCTGGAATTATGAATTTCTTTCCAACCTTAATATTACGGCGGGCGTTGTGGACCATTGATCCCCTCTGTTGTTTGATGATCCGTGAATTTGATGTTCAGTAGGAACTTCACGTGTTGTTGTAGGAGCTCCCAAAGCCCGGGGCTCCGAAGTCCCAAAATTTTTGGAAAAAGGAAGTGTGGCCCATGGTTTTGGCCCAAAGTCATGTGGAGGACTCTGTTGGTAAATTTGGACCCATGCAACTTTGAATTTTTGCATGGGAAAAAGATAAAGGACCTGTGAAGAAGAGTTTTGAGGGCTCAACATGGGCCCAAGAGCTGATTCAACTCTCGAATTCAAACGATCCTAGACCTGGAGGTCGCGCATGCCCTAGAGAGTGGTGGGGATTTGCATCAAGTGGTATCAGAGCCTTAATTTATCTCTATTAGAAAAAGAAAATCCAAAATTATGCAACCCAGGAGGCACATAGAGAGAGCAGTGGCAAATGCAACCATGGGAGAAGAAATGAGACAACTCTTTGCGAGATTAGATGCCATGGAGGTAGCACAGAGAAGAGCACCTGAATATGGTGACATCAGTGAAGTTGAGAGTGAAGAAGTTGAAGGGGAAGAAGCAATAGGAGAAAAAGCTCTAGAAGAACGATTGGTGAGAGTCGTTGTTAAGCTGGGAGCCAAAGAAAAAATAAAGGTCCCAATGCATGAAGGTAATTTAGATGTGGATGAACTCCTTGATTGGATAAGTGCCTTGAATAAGTACTTTGATTATGAGGAGGTGGATGATGAGAAGAAGGTAAAACATGATGTGACCATATTGAAGGGACATGCAACATTATGGTGGGATGAAATGCAGGCTGACAGAAGATGCAAAGGTAAATCCAAAATCAAAATTTGGGATAGGATGTTAGCAAAATTAAAATCTAAATTCATACCGAAAGACTATCAGATAAACCTGTTCAAGAGATTGAAAAACTTGAGGTAGAAAGGTTTGCCAGTGAAGAGTACATTGAGTAGTTTTATAAACTAAACATCAAAACATGACATAAGGATACTGATGAGGAAAAGGTTTCTGGGTACATTAATGGCTTGAGATATGAGATCCAGGATGAGATTATCACGATGACCATGAGAACAGTGGAAGACGCTTATCAGGTAGCCATGAAAGCAGAAGAGAAGTTAGCAAGGAAGAAGAACCAAAGGAACAAAGGTAAAATTCCTAGCAGAGGAAAAGGAATGGTCAGAGAAAAATTCCAAAAACCCAAAGAAGAAGCTGGAAAACATAACAGTCAGACAGAGAGAGGTGGAAGTTTAAGAGGAGGATACTATGGCGGAAGAAGTTTTTTTCCTAGAGGAAGAGGAAGAGGTAGAGGAGGAGAAGTGAAGTGTTACACCTATGGAAATACATGGCATATGTCTTGGGATTGTCCTGAGAAGAAGACTGCAGGAGGTGGAGAAGCTCACATTTTTGAAGTGTAACAGAGGGATGTAGATATAGATATGGAAGCAGAAGCTGTGAAATAAGGAATATCACCCATGATGAGGAAAGTTCTTGTGAAGCTAGAGAAAGAGGTAAGAGAACCAGTCTAGATGAACAGTTTGTTCAGAACTGATTGCAATACTAGAGATAGGGTATGCAAGGTGATCATAGACATTGGGAGGAATGATAATTTGGTATCCATAGAGATGGTGGAAAAGATGAATTTGGAGACGAATGTACATCCAAATCCGTACAAGGTACCGTGGTTGCATAAAGGAAATCAAGTGATGGTAAGTCGACAAGGTAAAGTTGAATTTAAGATAGGTGGTTATAAGGATGAGGTTTTATGTGATGTCATACCCATGGATGTTTATCATGTTTTGTTGGGGATACCGTGGAAATATGACAAGAATTTCATACATGAAGGGAGGAAGAAAACTTATACCCTTGACAAGAATGGGTGTAAACACATAGTATTTCCAATAGAAGATAAGGGAGTTAAAGAGGAAGCTAGTTCGAGTATACTTCTCATGAGTGGGAAGGAACCTTTGAAGGAAGAAGAAGATCCCTAGTGTTATAGTATGAGGATAGGATAGATCAATATATCTCTCGGAATGAGTTTCACAGGTTCTCATACTTGTGAGGAAGTGATGCAGGAGGCATCCAGGGAAGATGCCAAAGATCCAGAAGTTTTTAAAACTAACAGTTTGTGTGTGGTAGCAGGTGAAACAAAAAGATGGCCAATTGAGACTTTCAAAGAGAAGGGGAATGGACAAAAGTCAAGTTCTATTCAAAAGGAAAAGAAGGAATATGAGGCTTGCATAGTTGGGAGACAAAGGAATGTCTAAGAAGAACATTCAGTGGAATTTCTCATAAATTGCAGCAAGGAAGACGAACAAAGGACAACTCCAGAATTGGAACTTGTAGCAGGGGAGAGAACATATAACATGGATCTTGTTGATTTGTATGAAGAATTGGAGGCCACGGGAGAAATAATAATAACCCAGAGTAGGCTCATCCAACATGTCAGGTTAGATATTGATGAAGAGGAGGAGATGAAACAGCAGATCAGACTGCAAGAGAGAAGCCAACCCATGGACCAACTAGACATGGAGATAGAGGAAATAAAGAGGTTGATGTTGGAATTAGTGAAGAGGATAATAAACAATAGATGGAGGATGAAAAGAGGAGAGCCTACAAAAACAACAGGAAAACAACAAAAACAAGGAAGAGGAGCAGGTGGACAAATTCAAGTTAATGTTTGGGACCTAGAAGGACCCCAACGATAGCACCAACATAGCCATGAGCAGGAGCTCATGAATTTTCTTAGCTCTCATTCAATGAGGTGCAGTGGAGGACAAATAAGCATCCAACGCAGTGCATTTAGAGATGGTTTGGAGTCCAAAGAGGGTGTGTCATCTTAGACTTTTAAAAAAGCTTTGTAATTAAAATCCCTTTAATAGTTTAAGGCAAGAGCCATTGCATGCGCTCGAGATTGTTGAAATTGTCTTAAATTACTTGTAGGATTATACATATCTTGAGCATCAGATCATATATGGGATGTAATTATCCATTTAATGTAATAAACTTAGTGGTAGGTTTCTTTAATTGCAAAATGATAGCACTAGAATAGGTTGGAGGGAAGGCTCAAGAAGCCCCCTCATGTATAAATGTATGCATCTATGCCCAAAAGAGGCTGTTGAAGTTTATTGTGGTTTATGTTGAAGGGGGTTGTAGAGAAGAAGCTGAGAGCTATAAGAAATCTTGTAAATATTTTGCTAGAGTAATATAACGGAGGATATTTGCTTCACATGTCCAAGTTTGCTTATCTCTGAGTTAAATGGGTAATGTTGCGTTATTTGTTTTCTGTGTTTTATATGCCTGAGTATGCATTTTATGATTAGATGTGTGAACCTTTGATGTTCCATAAGTTTCAATTGTTTCTCTTCTGAAACTCTAGTGCAAGAAGTGTACAGTGCCCACAAGGAGTGCGAAGGCACAGTCGTTTCTGACTTAGTAGTTCAGGAGAGACATCGCAAAGATTTGTCGATCAAGTGCAAGGAGTGCATAGTTACTCGGTGGAGTATAGAAGTTTGAAGAAGACTAGTGCAAGGTGTGCACTAAGCCGACACTTAGTCAAGTGTTGAGAGAGTCTCAAGGAAGACAAATGCAAGGAGTGCGCCAAAGGTTTGAAGCACCTCAGGGAACAAATCTCAGAAGAGATAGCGACTAAAATCCCTTGGAGGGAAGAGTTTATTGGTTTGAAGGTAGAGTGGACAAGATCCATTTGGGAGGATCCAAAGCCTTTTGTAGCTGTCAGATATGGAGGAGTAGCACATGCTTTAACCCTCAAATTCCTTTAGATTTCGTGAATTCAAAGATTTTCCGTGTTTAGGTGCAAAGGAGATGAAACTCCCGAAGTTCCGTAGTCTGTAATCGATCTGGACCATTGATGAGAGGAAGACACATGTTTGCATATAAGGGAGTGATCGAAAGTCCGACTATCCAGAAGAAATGGGGTGTGGCCATAAAACTTCATAAGATTCCCAAAGTCCTGTATCATGGAGTAATTCCTAAATGTTGATAGACGTGGGACACATGGCACTAGATCTAGTAGTTCGGAGGCTTGGCCCTCCAGAAGGATCGAGGCATAAGTTGTTTGTAGTTGAGAACTTTCGAAGGCTGAAGGCCAGAGTTAATATCGATCGTTGGTCAGAGAGGGACACATGGAGAGCATATATGACCTTTGTTATTTTGGAGTTCGGAAGTTGTTAGGGGTTGTGTTGTAAAGACACACGAAGTCTTGAATCCTGGAATAGATCCGAGACGTCCACCCACTAGGATGCGTGGACTGTTGATTGTGACCCTTCGCAAGTTTTCCTGTTCGACACTCCGGGGAATTTGAAGTGTGGTGCTTCGCAAAACTCTGAATCCCATAATTCTGAAGTTCTTTCCAACTGTAATATTATGGCGGGTGTTGTAGATCATTGATCCCTTCCGCTGTTCAACGATCCGTGAATTCGACGTTCAGGAGGAACGTTGCGTGTTGCTATAGGAGCTCCTGAAGCCCGGGGCTCTAAAGTCCCAATTGTTTTGAAAAATGGAAGTTTGGCCCATGGTTTTGGCCCGGAGTCAGATAGAGGATTCTGTTGGTAAATTTGGACTAGTGTAACTTTGAATTTTTGCATGGGAAAAAGATAAAGGACCCATGAAGAAGAATTTTGAGGGCTCAACAGAGGCCCAAGAGCTGATTCAACTCCTGAATTTGAATGATCCTAGATCGAGAGGTCACGCAGGCCCAAGGGAGGGTTGGGGGTCTGCATCAACTTCCCATCCTATGGATGCCGCAATAAAAAGACCAAACAAATGGAGTCCATATTCGCCATTGGAGTGAATGTATCATCGTAGTCTATTCCATGAATATGTTGAAAGCCTTTGGCAACTAGTCTTTCATTGTATCTGCTAACCTGATCATCCACTGCACTCTTGGTCTTGTAGACCCATTTGCATCTCACAAGATTCCTTCCTGAAGGAAGGAAAACCATATCCCAAGTCTGGTTCTCAATGAGGGAGTTGTACTCCTCCTGCATGGCTGATTCCAAAAAGGGATTCCCTGTAGCCTCTCCATAGGTATGCGGGTCTGAAGACTAAGCCGCATAACAATGCATAAGAAACATGGACTTAGTGACTGTGGGTACATGAGGAGGCTCCTCGAACTGAGATCTAGTCCTCTTGGGATTTTCTGGATCCCCAACAATATCTGTTGCATATTGAAGAGTGGTCTTTTCCCACTTGGGCCTCTACTCTGGATCCTCTTCTACCCATATTGAATGTGTATCTGCATGTTTCGAATCCTCTGAAATTGTATCAGAACTCAGATCTGAATAGAGTATGAATGTGTATACTCATCATCTTGAATTGGTGGAAGGACGAAAGTACCTGTATGTAGCTCATGTGGAGCATGTGAGAGACTTTCCTCAAACTAAACACTATGCTCAATGATGAGCTGGTCTGTAGAGGGATCAATGAGTATATATCGCTTCACACCATATAGGTATCCAACAAAGATACATGCAGTACTCTGTGGATCCAATGCTCTCCTCTTTTCAGAGGGAATTTGAGCCCATGCACGTGAGCCAAAGACACAAAAGTGGGTGACTTTCGGTTTATTGTTGCTCCAAGCATCGAAAGGGGTCTTGTCCTTCACAAATATGTGAGGGGATATATTCTGAATGTGATTGGAACATTTAAGTGCCTCAATCCAAAGCTTGGGAGGAAGTTCCTTTGCATGTAGCATGCAGTTGGCCATCTCTTTGAGAGATCTGTTTTTCGCTCTGCGACCCCATTCTACTGTAGACTATATGGTACTATGTGCTACAACTATATCCTAGCCTCAAGACAAATGTTTTGAACATATTTGTTTACGTACTCCCACCATTATCTATACAGAGAGATTTGATCTTTCTCCCTGATTGAGTCTCAACAAGTGCTTTGAAATCTTTGAGATGCTTAAAGACCTCAAACTTATGCCCGAGAAAAAATACCCTAAGTTGATGTGAGTAATCATCCAAAAATGTGAGCACGTACCTTTCCTTGCTGATGGATGGATGCGGGAATGGACCCATGAGATCACTGTGAATCAGATCTAATGGAGAGGAGGCCCTGTGAGCCTTCCCCTTCTTGAACTTCTCTTGAGGGTGCTTTCCAAGGACACATCCTTCACAAATCCCTTTGGAAAAGTGGATATTAGGTAATCTAGTGACGATCTCTTTCTTGCCAAGTTGTTGCATATACCTGAAGTTCAGGTGACCAAACCTCTCGTGCAAAAATCTACTACTGTCATCAACATGTGTAAGTAGTACAAGGAACCGGGTTCAATAAAATTAGAAAAAGTGTATAACTGAGATTAATGATTTAACTCCCTGACAATAATATTGGAGTTATCTTACATGTCAAATATGGACACAGATTCTGGTGTGAACTCCACCTTTTTTCCCAAGCCTGAGTGTGTAATATGATACATCGAGAGTAGATTCACAGAAATTTGAGGAACATGGAGAACATTCTAAAAAATGATCTATTTCTACTCTCCCTTTTTCGACGACCTCGATTGGAGAGTCATCCCCCATGAGGATAAGAGGACCATTGAATGCAATCAAAGAAGATAAGATATCCTGTGTGGAATCCATATGGTGGGATGCACCTAAATCCATGATCCAGGCATCAGGTGAAGAGGGAACAACAACCAATTCATGATGATTACCTTTGGGATCATGGTCTTCTAGATTCTTCTTGGCACCCTTCAGAGTTTGGTCCCCGAGGTTGTTATTTTGAATAATCTGAGTCATAAGGTCTATATGCTTCTTCATGCATGTGGATTCTGGATGGAATCCTCATCAATTACAATAGGTACACTTATGTCCTTTCTTTCCTTTTCCACTTTTGGATCCCAAGGAATCATTGAAGGGTTTGGAGTAGCTTTCCTTCTTAGACTTTGGATGTGACTTAGCTTTTCCTTTCACTTTGGATTTATGATTTTGAGAATTGCTGCTATCATGCACAACAAGTGCATGCGCTTTGGAGTTTTTGATTACACTCATTTTGATGAGTTTATGTTGCTCCTGGATCAAGGCCTTAATGAAGGTATCCAAAGAGGGCATAGTCCAAGATGCTCCAACAATGAATCTTTGAGTGTGGAATGTGGAAACAAGACAGAGTATTATGGACCAAGTTTCGACAAAATGGTGGGAACCATTCACGTTTCCTCCTTTGATTTTTCGACCCCACAAGCCTTGAGTTGAAGCAACAAATCCTTGTACTTTGTGAAGAAATCCTTGATGTTTTAAAATTTTTTCAGATCCAATGTAAGTAATTCGACCTCAAGCATGTGGCCTCTCATCTCATCTTGTTTTCTAAAGAGTCCTTCCATGGTGCTTCATATCTCATTTGGAGTTTTACAAGTTGATACATGAAACATCAACTCAGGGGACATGTGCATGTAAGGGGATTCATAAGCCTCATCCATTCTATTGAGGTATTTGGATTTTTTAGTGGCTGATGTGGGTTTTGTTTCTGTAGCCATGATAAACCTGTATAATCCTCTAACTCTGAGCAAAATCTCCATCTTTTACTTCCATTCAAAGTAGTTGTACATGGTGAGAATTGCAGACGACAACAATTCCATTCTTCCTGTGTTCTTCAATCTTCGGTACCTAAAAATAAAAATGTTGGTGCACCTTTTTCCTATTAGCCCATGGGCTTTGATACCATGTAAAATGTGGTGAGTACATGCATAAGATATATAGCTAGAAGAAGAACGAGCACAACTTGCAAAGGCAAGAAGACAAGAGCAAAATTAGAGAGAAAATAATGAAAATTCTATTAACCAAGTGAATGAATGATAAAATACACATGACATACTCTGTATATCTCAACTAATGTGCCATAGTGGTGGTCTAGAGATATCTGGACACACTTAAGAAGTTACGGGAGTTAACTGCCACCTAGTCCTAGTCAACTAGTCATGCGGTCTTCATTTAACTGGACAAACCAGAGTGAAATGAGGAGAATATCAAGCATGCACAAGGAATGCGCCTTCCTGGTGACAATCCCAAGGTAAGTGCAAATTACTAGTGATGATACCATGGTTACTTGGTGATAAAGCCAAAGTTACCTTGAATGACTCCTGTCTACTAGTCAACTGAAGATAATATTCTCCTAGAATGTAGGAGAGGTTCCTAAAAAATAGGGGACCCTCATTAATGAATAATAAACATAGGAAAATAAGGAAAAAATATCCTAGGTGTGTGTAATATCTCCAACATGGTTAAACTAACAAAACCAATGGGACAAACATGGCACCAAATAAATCACCGCTTTATATCTTTAGCAAGAAAGTTACCATGGAAATAAAGGCAAAAACCTAAATAACTAGATGCATACTAGAAAATTCTAAAAATGAACAATTGATTACAACACTGCGCTTATAGATATAGATAGACAATTTGTGAGACAAACAAAATAAGATAGATTGCTTATACATGAGAAAATTCTACACTATAAAAACATACGCATACACGATTCCAAAACTTAGTAAAATAGTAGAATAAGTTCTAATCATGATAAGATTTAGAACTGAAGTTTGTCTCCAAAATAACTTGGCCAATAGTGGCTTCTCATTCATTACTTTTCTAAAAGAGTTTACAAAATTGTAGAAGCAAACAACCCTTTTCTCAATCCAATTCATCTTACTTATACAAAAATAAGAAGGGGAAAAAATCCATCAGTTTGGTGCATCTAGATGGCTAATTGTTTCCCCTTCTTGCATGTTTAGTTCCCATATCAAACTATCCTTTTCTCATATTTGAGGGTTTGATTTCTCTTGCCTATTCCGATCCCCTCTTTGGTTGTTAAAATCTCCTCCTCTAGGAGAATGCTCCACTTGGCTTGATGAATCTTCTTCCCTTTATTCTCTCCATATTTTTTCATAAGTTGTCCATGCCTCAAAAGTTTGATTGAGTGCATACCCTTGGGGAAAATTGTGTTGTTTAAAGGGATCTTTATATGATGCAATACCATGCTTTATCCTTTTTTCAAATATCTCCATCTTAGGCAATAAAGTATTGATCAATGTTATATCCTTGGTAGGAGCTTCAATAAAATTTTCAATGGTTTCTTCATAAACTTCAGGGAGAGATATAATATCTTTCTTGTTAGTGCTAATATATCTCTCCAAATCCTTAGACACTTGTTCTTAAGTGAAGAAATTATCTTTGGGCCCAAAATAAGGTAAATAGCAATTTCTTGCCATATTATCTATGAATTTCCACATTATAGTAGAGTTTGTTACTTCATGTGTGATCCCCTTAAGGGAATTATGAGTTTTCTACTTCTAGTATCTCAAACCAAAATCCATTTCTTCTAAGGCCTATGAAGTGAAAGTATGGATTTCAAGAGGGATTTCTTCTAAGGAGAACTATCAATCTTTCACTTTGTCAAACTATATCTAAGCTTGTTGATGGGAAAGATCCCATGCTTGAATATGGGTCATGACATGAGCTACAACTTGGCCCTAGACCTAACCATGTTGTGATATGTCATTGAATTCCCTCTACACAACGTTCAATTCATTTTGCACCTTGAAGGCATAATCAATGAAACATGAAGTTTGTTATTTGTTAGACTTATAATAATTAACCTAGTTTTCCTACAATGTGATCTTTCTCTCATACTCATTTATTTTCTTCTCAACATCCATAGCCTTATGAACATTATTATGTGCAATGGATAAACCAATAGAAGAAAAGGAAGACAAACTCACCTTTATGGTGTCCATCACCATAGTCTCAATAATGAGAATTATTTCAGAATCCAAGATAATTCTCCTCATTTATTCTTTTACTTATCACATGCCTCCTTTGCTTGTCAAACATAAACAATTTCAAATTGGAAACTTCATCAATTGATGTTGGAATATGACCATCACCTCCTATAACCATGCCTAGACCAAAGGTACTGACAAATGTTTGAATAATAATTATTTCTTCCATTGGTGAAGAATCTTGTTGCTCCATATTGATCTCATTGGCATTGGTCTTCTATGGCAATTATTCTCCTTTTATCTTATCTCTTTAGTTTGGGTATCATTCTATTTTTTATTCATTAGTTCTTTTTTCACTCTCTTTTACTCTTCAACTTTAGCTTCAACTTCTCCTCTAGCTAGTTCATGTTGCTTTATTTTTTCTGATTCAACTTCAACTTCAATTCTTCCTCTCTTTTTCTAGATTTTTTACTTCAACTTCATCTTTCTTTCTCTTAAATTCAACATCTTCCTTGCCTTTTTTCTCCACCTCTTGTTTCTTTTGGGCTTCAACATCTTCATGGATTTCTTCTCAACTTATGCATTGACCTTGACTTTCTTTTCAACTTCTGCTTTCTTTACTAACATTTTAGCCTTGGCTCGGGCATCGACCTCTTTCTTATTTCTTAGCTTCTTTTATTTGTTCCTCTTATTTTCTTTTGGCCTTAGATTCTACTTTGGCTTTCTCTAATTCTTCCAATCTTATTTTTTTCCTATTATTTTCTCTTCTCCTATAGAGATTGTCTTTCAGTAGTAGCCTTTTCAACTTCCTCTTTCTTTTTCTTCACTTTTTCCTCATCAATAACTTGTATATTATTCTCTTCATGATTGTAAGGGAAATATATCTTCATCTCAACTATGAATAAGTTGGGAACACCATATTTTGATGCTTGATGAGGCATTCATTGAAACCATGCAAAATAGTCTAGTATCCAATTTCTTGAATGAGCAACGTGTTTGGCACGTATGTTGGAAGAGTATGGGGTGCTTGAGTAACATGATAGATCTTGATATAAGTGGAGTATTCATCCAAGTACCAATCATTAATTTCCTTCAATACTTCTACGGCCTCTGGAGATATCCTTGAGTAGGGTTTACAAATGATAATATCATACAAGGATGTCAGGAATCCATTATAGATGATGAAAAATTGATATTTGTACTCGCTCTTCCACAAATCCTTGAAATAGACATGAACAAGAGGCTATTCAAAATACCAAGACCAACCTAATCCCATGAATGTGTTGGAGCCACAAACCACATATAATAGATATGAAGACATATACAACTTTAGGGTTCTTGTAAGTGCATCTATTTGAGCCTTTCCTATAACTTCTGCTAGTGTGTTGGATAAGATCTCTACATAATGACATTTTTTCCCTTTTTAATTATCTCATGCATCATCTACACCTAGCCTATTCTCACATGAGTTGCATCTTTCTCACCATATATCCTTATTTAAAATAACATTGCCCATGTTTATCTTGACCTGAGGTGTATGGTGGGCAAATTTTTATTACTTAGGGCTTTAAAAGTTCTCCCCTCCTCACACCATTCAACAATAATTTCATAACAATTATGGTCACATGTTAAGACTCTCAACCACTCATTGGTGAAGAAAATTTCAACCTTTCACATTTTGTAATAGGCTTCAAAATATTTCGATGCAAATGATCCAACACACTTTCCCTATTCATTCAAGATCCCCTTAGTGTTAAACTCTATGTGTTATATCAAATTTCTGAGAATTTTTTCATAGGGTAATGCCGGGGATTTGGCTATTGCATTGTGTATGAAAGACTTCCTAAAATTTTATGCTATTTAAAACTCTTCTTCTTCTCTTTAATTTAATTTATTACCAGCTCGTAGCCCCTTCCCATCTATAACCAAATGGATCAATTAATTATATGTTTGGGACCCATCAATTCCAATAGTGTAAGAGGTGTCTGCATAAATAAACAATTTAACGTCTTTGTAATCTTCCATGATTAGTTGCTTTCCCTTGATAGGTTTATTCTCCTTCTTAACTGATGACTTTGGTGCCGTGGTGATCAACTTGACTGGTGGTATAGTTTCTTCATGATTCTTTTATTATTTCAATCACATCCTTAGGTTGGTATGCTATTGATTTACGTTAGGGTCCTAACCCGCACATAGGTAGAACAATATATTCGGATGTAATAAAGGTCAATATTAATAAGGCCTTTCAATAAAATAGAATAAGGTGGATGTAAGAAGACCTAATAGAAGCTTCCGCTTCTAGAAGGATATTCCTCTAGATGCTTCTTTTTAGTATAAATAGGAGTCGAGGGTATGAGAACCCTAGCTTGGATATTATTGTAATAGAGCTCTGCTCAACTGGAGGTTGCCCCCTTGAAGAGGCCTGTGAACATTGCTTTCAGATTCAAAGTGCTATTTCTGTTGTTATTCTTATATCATTTCAGTGTTATTGTGGTGAATGTTCTGGTTATATTGCTGTTATTCTGCCATTACTAGCATTTTCTTTCTGTTCTGCATACATTTTATATCTGGTATATTACAAGTGGTATTAGAGAAATTTCTTTGGTAGAAAGTGTGGGTTAATTTTTTTCCAGGGTAGAGACATATTCCAACGTCTTTAAGCCACAAAGATATGTCGTTACGTGCATAAACCCGCGGTTGAGGGATTCATACACACAAGAAATACAAGTGGTACTTAAGCACACATTTGTTGGCCACCCTTGTAACCCCTGTTGGTACCCCTTCGAGTGGTAGCGCATCAGACAACACTTGTGTATGAATCGACCTAGATTACATGAAGCCCTCTTTAGATAAACCGATCGACCGCCTGACTGCTATAGTGTCACCGAGAACAACACTCGGGAAGATACTCTCTAGTACCTGGGTAGTCGGGTAGTACGGGTAAGGGTACGGTCTATCCTCCTTAGTTAGTGCCCTGAGATATTGGGCCGAGTACTACTGTTGGACCCCGCACATATATCAGAGAGCTATAACACAGGGAAAACCCTTATCTGTAGAACCCTTGAATACCTAATCCTTGGGGACAGAAACATAAACAAATTAAAACAAACAAGATCTATTGCCGCGCAACTGTGTTCGGGTTGCTAAGTAAATACACATTTCTTTCTGGTTAAGCATTTGGGCATTTCCTCTCTGTAGTATTCTTCAGACCGGACGTATAAAAAAATTCTAGAAATTTTTTCACCATTATTTCAGCCCTATTCCATTGGATTCATCTCTTCGCCCTTATCACATCCATCCATATCATTTTTTCGGCAATTTTTTTTTTACCCCGCCCACCCCTTTTTAGTTCCCCCATCCTCATGGCCCATACTCGTAGCCAAGACTTGGAAGCTCGCTTCAACACCTTGCAGTCTGGTCTCATTGAGACCCAACAAGAAGTGAAACAACTCAGTGCCAATGTCACCGCCATCAATACAACCATGCAGTTCTCAATAGGCGAAATCAAACAAGACCTTACCACCCAGCTTGAATCAGTCTTTTCGGCACTCTGCACCAAACTGCATATCCCTATAGATAACCCTTCCTCTTCCTCACCCCCACATACTGAAGGTGACCATTCGTCTCATTCCCATACCTTGCAGAATCATCACTTTCAACGTGACCTACACCTTCCACGGGTGGATGTGACCAAATTTGATGGCTCGGACCCCACTGGTTGGGTAACCGAAATGGAACATTACTTCTCTTTATACAACATTACAGATGACTTGGCCAAACTCCGGTATGGTGTTCTCCATCTAGATCAAGAACGTTGGTAATGGTGGCAATGGAGAAAAAATTCTTGTCAAGGGTATATTGCTTGGACACAATTTGTGGCAGAGCTTTATGAACGCTTTGACACTGACACCAACCATTTGGGCCATTTGACAAAGCTGAAACAATTAGGAATAGTGGAAGACTTTATAACTTCCTTTGAGCGCCTAGCTTTTAGAACAGAGGGCATGTCTGATGCCTTTTTCCGAGAGTGTTTTATCCCTTCATCCCTCTCCCTAAACCAGTAAATCCCACTACTCCCCTTGCTCTACTAAAGATCCAAAAATTGACTCGGGCTAAAATGGATCAACGCCAACTCAAAGGCCTTTGTTATAATTGTGATGACAAATATTTCCCGGGCCACAAGTGTAAAGAACAAAATATTTTTATGGCCATCTCCGAGGAGATTTCGAAAGAAGATGAAGAAACTCCCTCTATGTATGAATCACCTGAATCCACTGACATAACCCCTCCCTCAGACCCTCTCGAAGTAGAACCAGTCATTTCCCTCAATGCTCTCATTGTCTTCTCCACTCCCCAAACCCTCAAGCTAATCGGTTACATCAAGCATCAGAAGGTCATCATTCTGGTTGATAGTGGCAACACCCATAATTTTATTCATCGCCACATTGCCCAAGAAACTCATTGCTACATCCATGCCGTCAATAATTTCCAAATCATGATTGCCAATGGTGGTTCCATGAAATGTGGAGGGCGCTGTGAAAATGTGCATCTCCAAATTGGTGACTACCACCTGAAATCCCATATGTTTGCTATCGACATGGGAGGTTGTGACATTGTGTTGGGTGCAGAATGGCTAAGGACTTTGGGTCACATTCTCATGGATTTTAAAGACTTAAACATGCAATTTTACCAAGAGGGCCACCAATAGAAGTTCCAAGGCATCACCGCAGGTTCACCTGAGATCATTAGTTCCCATCGCATGGAAAAGATGCTCAAAAAGGGTCATTCTGGTGTTATCTCCCAACTCCATGCCATACAAGCAACAGAGACACCTTCTGTACCGCAAGACCTCCAAGCGATCCTTTCTAAACATCAATTGGTCTTTTCCACTCCCCAAGGCCTCCCTCCTTCCCATGGTGTTCATGATCATTCCATTCCCCTTGTACAAGGAAGCCTTCCTCCCAATATCTGTCCGTATCATCACGCCTTTTCCCAAAAAAATGAAATTGAGAAAATGGTCCAGGAACTCCTTAATGCAGGCATTATCCGCCCTAGTACGAGCCCCTATTCGTTGCCTGTGGTCATGGTCCTGAAGAAAGAAGGTTCTTGGCGAATGTGTCCTGACTTTCGTGCCCTCAACAAACTTACCATCAAAGACAAATTCTCCATTCCTGTCATTGATGACCTCTTGGATGAATTGAGTGGCGCCCAATTCTTCACTAAACTGGATCTTCGTTCGGGCTACCACCAGATACATATGAAAGAGGCAGATATTCCCAATACTACCTTTAGAACTCATGAGGGCCACTATGAGTTTTTGGTCATGCCCTTTGGCTTGTGTAATGCCCCCTCCACCTTCCAAAGCCTCATGAATCATGTCTTCTGTCCTTTTCTACACCATTTTGTCTTAGTTTTCTTTGATGATATCCTCATCTATAGCAAAACCTGGACAGACCATCTTGCTCATGTGGATCGATTTCTCCATCTACTCTCTTAGCACCAACTTTTCTAGAAACAATATAAATGTGCTTTTGGCGCCTCAGAAGTATAATACTTGGGTCATCTGGTTGGAAAATATGGGGTCAGAGTGGATCCTTAAAAGATTGAAGCTATGCAAGACAGGCCTCACCCAAAGACTCTTAAGAGCTTGTGGGGATTTCTAGGCTTAATAGGGTATTATCACAAGTTTGTTAAGAATTATGGGAAGATTGCAGCACCTCTCACTGCTCTCCTAAAAAAGAACTCTTTCACTTGGACTCCAGCCACTGCTCAAGATTTTCAAACCTTGAAGATGGCCATGTGCACCACTCTAGTCCTCGCCCTTCCCGATTTCACAAAGACCTTTGTGTTGGAATGTGATGCCTCAGGGAAAGGAATTGGTACTGTCCTTATGCAAGAGGGTTGACCTTTGTCCTTTACTAGCAAGCAACTATCTGAAAGAAATCTGGGCAAATCCATCTATGAAAAGGAAATGTTGGCTATTCTTCATGTCGTGGATCTGTGGCGTCCTTATCTATTGGGGCAATGGTTCCAAATTAAGATAGACCATCAAAGCCTCAAGTATTTTCTGGAACAACGCATTTCCTCCCCAGAACAACAAAAATGGGTGACTAAAATCTTTGGATATGATTATGAGATCATTTATAAGAAAGGAAAAGACAATGTGGTTGCGGATGCACTTTCCCGAAAATATGAAGATGAAGGATCCCTTTTTTCTCTTTCATTCATTGTACCAGATTAGCTCCAAGACGTTCACCAGGAATGGCTACAAGACCCCAAAAGTTCGTAGTTGATCCAACAATTGCAGTCCAATGCTCCAGCTTCCCCAGGGTACTCTTGGCTCCATGAGGAACTTCGATACAAAGGCCGTTTGTATTTAAGTAAACAATCAAAGCTTAAATCCATGGTACTTTCTGATCTTCATGCTACACCCACAGCAGGGCACTCCGGGTTCACCAAATCCTATGTCAGGGTCAAACGTTACTTTTTCTGGGATGGTATGAAACAGGACATTCATAATTTTGTAGCTGAATGTGACGTGTGTCAACGCAACAAGGGAGAAATAGTAAAATTACTGGGCACACTACAACTGTTGGCGATTCCACATGCTATTTGGAAGGATATCTCTATGGATTTTATTACCAGCTTACCCAAATCGGGAAATGAATCCGTCATCATGGTGGTTGTTGATCGCCTTTCCAAGTACGCTCATTTCTGCACCCTTCAACACCCATTTACAACATCCACGGTGGCTCAAATCTTCATGGATTAGGTCTTCAATCTTCATGGCATGCCATACTCTATTGTTTCTGATCGCGACCCAACTTTCACAAGCAATTTTTGGAAAGAACTGTTCAAGATACAAGGCACATAATTGCATCTCAACACAACTTATCATCCCCAGACTGATGGCCAAACGGAAGTTATCAACAAGTGTTTGGAAACATATTTGAGGTGTTTTGCCTCGGAAAAGCAAAATCACTGGGCTCAATGGTTACCCCTAGCTGAATGGTGGTACAACACTTCATACCATACATCTACACGCATGACTCCCTTTGAAGTGGTATATGGACAGAAGACACCTTCAGTTCTCTCATACTTACCGGGTGCCTCGAAGGTCCAGGTGGTTTACCTAACACTTACATCTTGAGAGGCCATTCTCTGTACCCTCAAAGAGAATTTGGTCATGGCACAAAATCACATGAAGCAACAAGAAGATCAAGGTCACTCTGAACGTCAATTTGCAGAAGGGGATCAGGTGTTTCTTCAACTGCAACCTTACAAGCAAACTTCCCTCAAGGCCGAGCATTGTCAGAAGCTAGCGCCCAAATTTTATGGTCCTTATACCATGCTCAAGCGTGTGGGACAAGTCGCCTATCAGTTAGCTTTTCCCAACCATTCGAAGCTACATCTTGTTTTTCATGTTTCATGCTTAAAGAAGGTGATTGGAGCTAAGTTCCAAATTCAAACCAACCTTCCAGAGTTAGCTGAAGAAGGATCCATTTGGCTACAAACAGAAGCATTTTTGGACCAGCGTGAGCATCACCTATGTTAGAGAACCATCAAGGAAGTGCTAGTCCAGTTGAAAGATACAAATCCAACATATGCCACTTGGGAACCAACTACCATTCTGCAACAATTTCTTCATCTCAAGCCTTGAGGACGAGGTTGCTTTTAAGGGGGTGGACATGTTAGCGTCCTAACCCGCACATAGGTAGAAAAATGTAATAAAGGTCAATATTAATAAGGCCTTTCAATAAAATAGAATAAGGTGGATGTAAGAAGACCTAATAGAAGCTTTTGCTTCTAGAAGGATCTTCCTCTAGATGCTTCTTTTTAGTATAAATATGAGTCGAGGGTATGAGAACCCTAGCTTGGATATTATTGTAATAGAGCTCTACTCAACTGGAGGTTTCCCCCTGGAAGAGGCCCGTGAACATTGCTTTCAGATTCAAAGTGCTATTTCTATTGTTATTCTTATATCATTTCAGTGTTATTGTGGTGAATGTTTTGGTTATATTGTTGTTATTATGCCATTACTAACATTTTATTTTTGTTCTGCATACATTTTATATCTGGTATATTAATTTCTCTTATGTTCCTTTCTTTTTTCTTCCATATCCCTTGGTAGCCATGTAAAAATTCCTTCATGTTAGAGAAAAAAAAATAAGGAACATGTGGTTTAGCTTCAAAACCAAATCCATTGAATCAATGGATTCTTCTTAGCAATTCAAATAAAAAAAACTAGTTTTCAAGGATGAAAATATCGACCCCAATTTAAGGCGCATGCTATCATAGTAGACACAGAGATTGAGTGTTGAGTCAAGTTTCATAGTTCGAACCTGGGTAATCTTAGGGGAAGAAAAAATATGAATTCGATATGAAGTGGGAAAAAACCATGTAGGTTCATAAATAACTTCGAAATCAACTCAGAGGGGAAGAAAAAGGAAATGGGAGCTACATGCATGTGGCCCACATGGATGCAAACATTTTTACAAGGGTGAAGAATAAAATCTATTAGGATGAATGCAACCACTACCTAGATTCAAATTGGAAAATTTTGAATGTTGTATGCATGATATCAAAAGCTAAAGTTAAAAAAATGACATCTAACTAACTCATTTAAAATAACATACTTTGTTAAGCGAACATGCTCATTTTGAAATTGAGTACCCGACCATCAAAGCTCATGGATAGGCTAAAATGTTCAAGCAATAACATCCATAGATTCTTCTTCGACTTTAACCATTACAAAAGGAAGTGAATCATTGTCTTTGTACATCCACTGTTCAAACTATGCACTTTTTTATGCTCAAACTTCATATTTGTATTTCAAATACCAAAAGGGAAAATTTGCATTTATTTCCAAGTTTGAAAAAGGAAAATCACAACAAATGAAGCTTCAACCAAAATAAAATGAACTCAAACTAAATGAAGCTCACAACAAATGAACATAAAATTGAACCAAAAGAAAAAGAAAGGTGAAAAGGGGATTGCTATGGAAATCAGAGGGAAAGGTAAGTTACTCAAGAAAGAAGAGGCTTTATTTGGAATCAAGCCCAATTTGAAATCAAAGAAACAATTCAAAAATAAAGTAAGCTGCCCCGGATGGGATGTCATCCAACTATTATGAGCAATAAACGGGAGAAGGGAGGATGAGCCATCTAGCAACTCAATGATCCGAATTTATGCAGGAACGCAACAGAATATACAAATAACCATGAATACAAAGTGTTGGCCCTTGACCAAGTTTTGGGAATTTCTTGGTCATGATGACCTATTTTGGAACTTCGACAGCCTGTCGAAGGAGGATCGCAAGACGAAGCGGAGATCAAGGGATCTCGACCCCCTTTTTAGGTTTTTGGGAATATGTAATGGGAAGGGGATGTCCGCCCATGGGTTTACCCATGTTTAGGCCTATTTTGTATGTATATATAGATGTCTAGGCCATATAGAGAAGCAATGGATGATATATCTATGTGATGTAGGCTAAGTGCCAAGAGTTGGATCTGTGTGATCAAGGCTTTGTGCATTCTATGTAAGACTTGTAGAGCTGAGTGCAAGTTCCTGTGCGATACTATAGGAGGCTTAATGTTGTAACACAAGGAAGAGGGATCTAGCAAGCTGCACAGATCTTCTGTCCTATGCAGAGTAAGGGTTTCGAGGCTTTGTTCTTGTAATCAATTGACCAAAGACTATAGATAAGAAGAGTTGGTGGACGTAGCCCCAGGAGAGGGGTGAACCATGTAAATCCTGTGTTATGATGCTTTGTGCTTGTCTTAATGAGTTTATGTCTTCTTTTGCTAAATGATTTGATTTAGTTGGATAGATCTACTTGCTTTGTTCTTATTATATGTGGGAATGTTAGATCTGATATACATGGCTGTGCTTAGTTCTTAATCTGATCTATTTACCTATGCTAAGTGCTTGGATACAATAGGTTAATGTGAATACTACGAGGCTCTGTTTCATTAGCGAAGTAGATAATGATTGTATATTAAGGAACTGAAGGTGCTAAGTACTTTATTAAAGTGTTATAATCACAGATCTATGTCCCAGCTAAGGTTATAGACACTTGAGTCCTGCAACCACCCCTACCTCTACCTTGGGTGAGACTTCATCTGCTTCGCAGGTGTTGTCGAAAGGGCCAGTAGTTAGGGTTTTGTTGGTGTGCTGTTGTAGCGTTGAACCCTGGGTCTGCCCCTATGACGAAAAATGGTTCCATTGCCGGGACCTGAAACTGTGATTGCTGGGAACTAAGGAAGAAGAAAAATTGTGCAAATATTTGATCTGAAAGTATGAATTCTCAGTGCGTAGATCTGTTGCCCTAGTGTGCATCATTTTAATTGACCTGTGAAGCTTTGTGCCAAGAGGAAGGTCAGATCTCAAGAGAAGAAGTCTGATATGAAGAAGAGAGGCAAGATCTGTAAGCTATGTGCTATGATAAATGTAAGAATAGTTAAAAAGTCTTAGATCTGAAAGCTTTGTGCTCTGTAAAAGTAAGATAAGTGAAATTTTTCGTTTCTAGAGTATGGATATAGGTATGATTGATAGATTTTGTCCTAACTTAAAAAATAGGGCACTAATATATGAAATAAGGTTTGATATGAATAGATATGATAATGAAAGATATGTTATACCTATGCACAGAAAAGATGTTTTGACTAACAAATGGATGCAGAATCCTAGAAAGAAATTGTTGCAGGTTAGTTCATACGATCCTAGCGCGTAGTACAAGAGAGGCTGGGGATCATTTAAAATAAAGAGAGGATTGATCCTCTGTTATATTTGCAAAAGACCAGGACATATTGCTAATGAATTCTCTGGAAGAAGACCTAATTGTCTTTGTTGTAAGGCTATGGACCATAAAGTGTTGGATTGCCCCATAATGATTACTAAGCTTGAAAGTATGAACATAAGACAAGAAAACCCTAAGCCAAATCCAGAAACTAATGCTATAGAAGAACCCCAGAAAGAATCATAGAAGCCATTACTACAAATGAAAGACACCTTGGATGATCATCGACATGTTAGACTATCAGATATTTTTAAAGACAAGGAGTGCCTTGAAGCAAGAATAGGGGACTTCAACGTTAACTGTGTTCTAGATGAGGACACACAAGTGAATATCATGACAGAAAGAACTTGGGAAGATATAGGAAGGCATGCTACGATCCCTTCATTAGGAGGAATAGGACTATTCAGAGGAAAGCTGGTAAACTTATGTGGGAAGCTCACTCAGATACCTATGAACGTTAATGGAACTTCGACAGAGGAAGATTTTGAGATTATTAAGTTTATTGAAGACAACGCCCTGTTTACCATGTTAATAGGAAAACCTTGGATTGACAGAGCTCAAGCCAGGCGAAAGGAAGAAGAAGAAGCCTCAGAGCAGAAGAAACAAGACTTAAAATATTTCATGGCTAGAAGGATCACACAATTAATTGAAGAACAAGAGAATAGATCGAAGCTCGTTGTCACTAGAAACATTGACGTCGAAGCTGGAAGAAAATTAGGAGACCCATAGAAGACTGAAGTACTTAATCCAGATAAAGAAGAGTTATTACCCCTAAATCCTAAAAAAGAATCTCAACATTGCGCAATGATTATGTTAAAAGACGATAAGAATCAAAATGGAAAAGAGACTACCGAGACGAAGCTCACTAGAAAGAAGGCTAGAAAGCTAAGTAATAAGAGGGATAGGATTGAAAAGTTACAGATGATTCCAGAGGGAAATTTGCATAAAGAAAATTTGCAGAATTGGAGCTTTGCCGGGATATCAGAACAGAGACACATGGCACTTCGCCATGGCGAAACAATATAGCCGTTGGGGCCGATTTATCCGTCCGACTTCTGCTCCAAATAGAAAAAAAAGAAATAAAGGTTCATCATCAGACCGTTGGACCCTTCCATAACGGGTCGAACAAGAGTTAATAGGGGCTCATAACCATTGCATGCGAACCGTTGCCAATTTGCCTACTTATCCCTTCACGCCATGCATGAAGAACACTTTTGCTACTGAGAATTTGACGCACATAGACTGAACGAATTGCATATAGTGATCATTATGCCCTTGCTATTATTCCAGTGTAGTGTCTAAGTCCATCATGACCCCGATAATTTTAATCCCGAGCGCATATGTTCGACGATCTCACCGCAGTTGAAGAATCAGTGACAAAAGTTCTCCTCAACTTGATGACATAGGGACTCATGTCAGAAAGAGGAGTGTCTACAAGTATACAAGCATCGTTGATGAGAGGACTGCCGACCTCTCCATCCACTGCCCATGGAGCTGGACCGTCCCATGAAAGGCGAACTAAGCACAAGGATGACTTAGCGAATGCTACGCTGATTGTGAGCATCCTGCCTGCCTATCTACCACCTCTGAGCGGGGCAATAAACTGAGACAGTGTTCCTAGAGACTTTGACTATGCGTTGGTCACTGCGTACCTTCCGAAAGAGGTGCACATAATTCGTGCTAACCATGATAAGCTCACAGCGTTGAAGTTTAACAACTTTAACCTCGGCGACAGGAAGGTTTACAACATGCTCGCCCCACATAAGTATCTGACGAGAAAAAAAGGAAAGAACTCAAAGATTACCCCTCAGTACTTAAAGACCCAGAACCTTGCGCAATCCAGCCACACAGTTTCTACTGCGCCTCTATCAGCAGGAACACCAGAAATAAGAGACAAGCAATCTCAACTCCACCGGATCGCTGATACAATCGAAGCTCGCCTTCGACGAGCACAGGAGGAGACAGTGCAAGCCACCCAGGCTTTGGCGCAAGCATAGGAAGACCATCTAGAGCAGCGTAGTACTGTCGAACGTGAGAAGCTTACTCTGCAAGAGAGGTTCGATAAAGAAAAAGCCTAGCTACATAAACAAAAGGAACAGTTGCGCGCAGAGCAACTAGAAGTTAAGGAAATGGTTCACAGAGCACTTCGCTCTGTGACAGTCATTGAAGTAAAGGCTGAAAAATGAGTTCCACTGTAGGTGGCACAACTCGAAGACATAAGCCAACAACTCCAGCAACGCATAGCAGACTTGAAGCTCGACACTGTGCCCGAGACCCCTCAGGACGTATGAGACCAAAGGGAAGCCACTGCCCGCATCGCAGTTGACAAATTAAAATCTCTTGCCTTGGAGTGCAAGCAGTTGAGTAACTAGAGCGCTCAAACATATGAAAACCTCACTGAGAATCCTGAGTTACAAGCATTGGAGTCACAACTTCAAGAAGCGAAGCAGTACACAGATACACTACAGGCACAACTGAAGGCCATGTTAGTTGTAGAAAGAATGAAGAGGTCTCATGAACAACGTACAACTCAGAAACAGATCCATATGCTTCAAAGAAAAGTGATGGAAGTCACTCAACGAATTCAACCTGTGAAAGATAGGGCATGTATGTTGTTTATAGAGGTCGAGAGCCAAGGAGCAGAGATAGAACAAGTTGTCCTCACAACAGAACAATGCCTAGAAGGACCAGTGAATGACGCAGTGATCCAAGAGTTCACTGAACAAGAGGCCACAACAAAGCAGCAAGTCAAAGTAGCTCGAGCGAAGCTCGAGGTTTTTGAGGTAGAATTGCTCAGACCAGAGTGACTCGGGACGAGTCAAAGGTGAGTGTTGGCAACCTGTTGGCCCTTGACCAAGTTTTGGGAATTTTCTGGTCATGATGATCTATTTTGGAACTTCGATAGCTTGTCGAAGGAGGAGCGCAAGACGAAGTGGAGATCAAGGGATATCATCCCCCTTTTTGGGTTTTTGGGAATATGTAACGGGAAGGGGATGTCGGCCCATGGGTTTACCCATGCTTAGGCCTATTTTGTATGTATATATAGATGTATAGGCCATATAGAGAAGTAGTGGATGGTATATCTATGTGATGTAGGCTAAGTTCCAAGAGTTGGATCTATGTGATCAAGGATTTGTGCATTCTGTGTAAGACTTGTAGCGCTGAGTGCAAGTCCCTGTGCGATACGATAGGAGGCTTAGTGCTGTAATGCAAGGAAGAGGGATCTATGCACAAATCTTCTGTCCTATGCACAATAAGGGTTTCGAGGCTCTGTGCTTGTAATCTATTGACCGAAGACTATAGAGAAGAAGAGTTGGTGGATGTAGCCCCAAGAGAGGGGTGAACCACGTAAATCCCGTGTTATGATGCTTTGTGCTTGTCTTAATGAGTTTATGTATTCTTTTGCTAAATGATTTGATGTAGTTGGATAGATCTACTTGCTTTGTGCTTATTATATGTGGGAATGTTATATCTGATATACATGGCTGTGCTTAGTTCTTAATATGATCTGTTTACCTATGCTAAGTGCTTTGATACAGTAGGTTAATGTGAATACTGCGAGGCTCTGTTTCATCAGCGAAGTAGATAACGATTGTATATTAAGGAACTAAAGGTGCTAAGTTCTTTATTAAAGTGTTACAATCACATATATGTGTCCCAGCTAAGGTGCAGACACTTGAGTCCTACAACCACCCCTGCCTCTACCTCGGGTGAGACTTCATTTGCTTCGCAGGTGTTGCGAAAGGGCCAGTAGTTAGGGTTTTGTTGGTGCTTTGTTGTAGCATTGAACCCTGGGTCTGCCCATGTGCCAACACGAAGATGCAACGAAAATAACACTTCATTTCATTAATACCAAAGAACTGAAATTTGTTTACAGACATAATGGAAATAAACTAGCTAGGGCGCTGGTATCTTATCTCTGAGAAGAGATGTGGCGAGTGCATGCCTATCAAATCTGTGTTACAATGAGGCTCGAAGGCTTATATGTTATTGAGAAACAATGGAAACCCTAAACATCCAAAAACCTAACCCTAGGAGATGAAACGCCAGAATATGGGCCCTGTCGGGGCAAATTGGTACATCAATTTCCCGGGGTTGTAACTTTGGCATACTATCTCCATTTGACGCACATGATACATCGTTAGAAATATCTATCCGAGGAATGCAATGCCGACAATGAATATCGAGTCTGAAACAGAGTCATATTTGGTAGAGGTTTAATGCCCAAAAACGTCGTTTAGGGCCTTAAAAGGGCTCTGGAAGTTCATGACCCAAAAAACTGCCAAAAATAGTAAGTTGTCCTAAAATTAAGGAAACTGAAAAACTAAAAGAAACAATGGTGAGGGTCCAAGTGGAATAGGAGGGTGGCCACCAATATCCACCTGGATCAGTCGAGCCTCTAGGAAATCATGTGGAGATGGCCTTGCCTTCACTCCATGGTCCGACCATCAAACACTCTGAGGTTTTGAAGCAAAGGAGGATGTACTAGGAGCCGACGTACAGATATGCTGACGCAATGGGAACTCATCCCATATACCTTTGAGTAAAGAGGGAAATAACTATATCCCCCAGGTCATGCAAATTTGAGAGGACCTCCAAGCTACTTACAATTTTTCAAATTTATGCAACTTCTCCTTGGGCTTGTCATTTTGTTTTCAATTGTTGGCTTTGGCCTTGCAATATGGTGCTTCAATACTCTATAACACCAATTATTCTTGATAGCAATATGCCGTGTTATTGAGAGCTTTCTCAATCACACAAAGACAACAGATACCACAAACACCTGGGTTAGGTTTCTGCAGGTTTAGAAAACACTAGCAGTGACAGGAAAAGAAAAGGGATGGCTTCACTTGTTCATCACAAAAAAAAAAGAGAAAAGCATCACAACGAGGAGAAAACCATTTTTTTGGGGTTTAAAGTTGAGTGGTTCGATATGGATGGAAAATATTTATAATTCACTCATCAACAGGCTCATGGATTGCTCTCTCTCACTAGGACCCTGCACTCTAATTCGGTTGAATCTAAAGGTTTTAATGAGGTAGTCCATTCCTCAAGTCTTCTCCACTTCTCCTCGGATGCGAGCAACAAGGGAGACTCTCCCTCCCACTTGGACTCCTTGAGAGATCTTCAAAAAATGATATTTGAAGTGCGTAGTGAGGTAGTTGATCTAAAATATCGAATTAAACTTTTGGACCGTCACATCTCCATGCTTGTGGCCATGCAATTCAATCTAGACCACTATAAATCGACATATGAAATGGTGGCCCGGGACACTCTCAATCTACAAATTCCTATTCCACGTCCATCAGGTAGGAAGGGAGACTTTTTGATGGATGTCCAGGTTTAACCTTCAGTGTAGGTGTTTTTATACTTTGTTTTCATCTTAGTTTTATGGATACAAGCCACTGTAGTACCGTAGTTTTTATTACACTTCCTTTTCGTAAACTTTTTGTCATATTTTTTGGTGCAGTGAGGCAACCCAAACTTAAAATTGGGCTAGAGATGAGTTGGTTTCCTCTCATGGAAACTCAGACTCCAGCAAACTATATGCTTAATTTCTTATTTCATAGCAGGTAATCTATAAAATATTACTTACAAAAAAAGAAGAAGCAAGTAATCTAAAAACCCCTTAAAAAGCATCACATCAAGTGAAAAGGAAATAAAACTGAGTCAAATAAATAGGGTGGAACATGGAGGATCATATGACTTATTCATCTAAAAGGAATGAATAAGGCTAGAAGGCAACGAGGATCCAAGGCCAATACAAATCCAAAAGAGTAAATAATATTAAGACAAGTGAAAAGAAAGAGGGGCCCCAAGGTTTGGGGAAAACCTAGGGGGGTGGTTATTGAAGGCTCAACATAGTGTATTCTCGACCATCTTGGTGAAATGAAAGGAATTTATCCAAATCGTTAGTAAAGAAGGTTCCCCCATTTAATACCTAATGCAAAATATAGTCATCCAATGTTTGTGAAATAAATTTCATCATTGATGGTATGCTAATATTTCACTATTAGTTTAACATTGTGCAGCATAACTTTACATTAAATGTACTTATGGATTTGGATGTTAATGTGGAAATTGAATCCCAATAACTTAACCTATTTCTTTTATCAAGAATATTTAATGTAATACTAAAATCAACCAGAATAAGGAGCAACTTTTTAGATGTAGGTATAAAACTTGAAGGTGTTAAGTCTAGCTAACCCAATTATTGTAGAAAGGGAGAATAATGGTTTCCATGTTTATAATGGTAGAGGGGATTAGTCTTGTGTCCCAAATCCCTTACCTATTTGTTTTGGGAGATCATCAACCTCGAGTTGATATTCAAAGTTTAAGTGGCATAGATCTTGCACCATAAAATTTTTATGAGCATTGCAGACATGCCCCTTAAACTAAGTTTGGGAGCATCTACAACAAAATTTTGAGGTTGAAGGATTAGATTTTTGGACAAGCTAATGGTTATAGTTATAAAGTTCTTAAATTTTATACTTTTCCACTTCCTTAGCTCGAATCCTATAATATGCATGCCTCTCTTTACTAGAGGTAAGTGGCTTTTTCTTTATAACTTTTATTTACTCTCTACTCTTCTAAATACATAATGGCTCCATCCAAATAATTGGATATCAAACATTCTTAACTCAATCTGAATTTCTATCCTCATATTTGAGATATAGATCTTTTGGACTAGATTTAGCGAGATTTTGGTCTTTAGCTCCAAGATTGGGAATCACTTGATGTATTCTTTATTTATCAAGTATTTGTATAATAAGTACATGAATTGAACATCATAAGGATCTTCCCATTTATGCTTTTCTCTTTGAGTTAACACATCTACAAACTCATGAAAGTCATCTCTAGGAATTTTAGAGATCTCCCTCTCAACCTATGTATAGGTTGTTGCATCTAAATATTGTAGGATAATCATCCAAAATGGATCTACATAGTTACTTTATTTATGCTCTAGTATGGGAAAGATATAACCAAGACTTATAATGACCAATTTGGGGAAAATACTGAAAAACCACACTAACAAATCGAGACTGGAAATCCTTTAGTTCAAGGTCAAATAAGTGAAATTATGGGGTTTCTAGCCTCAAGAATAATTTTCCTAGATGCCAAAAATGCATTCTACAAGTTGATAGCTTTCTAACTAAGAATGTTAAGGAAACACCCCCCCCCACACGTATATGTATATATATACTCCATTTTCAAAGCATTTATTTTCCATCTATATGGGGAGATAGTGTGTCCTCTTTCCTATAGGGTGATTTGTTTTCATCGAATGGAGTATGCAAAATTTATGCCCCCATAAGAAAATGATCCAATTATTTCCATAGTTCAAAGTGGAAAACACATCAACTCACCATGATTTATCCATTTGGAGTTAGTAATGTATGGTAATCCACTTATCAAGTCTATAAGAATTAGAGAATCTAGAACCCCAACCCTAACAACCAAGAAAAAGTGTTAAAACTATAGCCAAAAGGAGGGATAAGGGTTTAACTTCTACTGTAGCAATTTGATATTCATTTTTTAAGCAACTACCGAGAGGAGTAGCGAGATAGTAGATGATAAGAGAAGAAGCATATTGTAGGAGATTATAGTAGACCATAGTGTCTCATGGATCTGCAACAAGCCTTATGATCTTTGTAAATTTCCTTGTACTCTCAACAGATAAGAAGAAATGCACCATCCTTCGTTTCTTGTTCGGTTGTCCCAAGATAAATATTGTGTATATGGTGTTCCATTGTGTGCCTTTTCTATTGTAGTTTTGTGTAATGATCCAACACCTTAAAAATGATAAAAGTCAATGAATACAACTCACTTCGAGGGGGAAACCTCCTTTTACAATATATCCAATTTAGAATACAATATGAGATAAGATAAGA
Organism: Picea engelmannii; assembly: GCA_009831015.1. Taxonomy (NCBI): domain Eukaryota; kingdom Viridiplantae; phylum Streptophyta; class Pinopsida; order Pinales; family Pinaceae; genus Picea; species Picea engelmannii. The sequence goes on from ML804773.1 coordinate 47,515, forward strand.
TGATCCCGAGACTAGGTCTCCTTGGTATATATATAGGAGACAAAAAGGATACCATTATAATGAAAGGGTACAATGAATGGTACTAGCTGACATACAATTATAACACTATAAATGTAATAATTCAATATCTAGGGCTTAATAAGGGGTTTTACACATAACATGGGTATTTTTCTAGGTCTTAAAATTCCCCTCCCCTCCAAACAAGTGTTGTCCTCAACACTTGACTAACCATGGGTGTTTCTGCATAAAGAACTCATCTTCCCATGTTTCCTTTTCCACTGGTAGGTTCTTCCATTTGACGAGGTACTCCGAAATTGCTCGATTTCTCAACTACTTAATTTTTGTTTCAAGGGTTGTTTTTGGTTCTAGTATGATTTTCCCCTCTTCATTAATCTTTGGTAAAATAGTTTGGACTGGGATCTTGTTTCTTATTACCTTCTTTAATCAATAAACATAGAAGACTGGATGTACACATGAAGATGGAGGAAACTCTAATTTGTGAGATATACTTTCAATCCTTTGCAAACCTTATAGGGGCCATAATATTTGGGTGCTAATTTATTGTCCTCGTTTTCTTGTTTAAGGGAAATCTGTTTATATGGTTGTAGCCTAAAAAATACCTGATCCCCCACTTCAAATTCCCTTTCAGTGCGATGTTGATCTATTTGTTGTTTCATCCTATTTTGTTCCATAACCAAGTTGTCCTTCAATAGTTTGAGAACCTCTTTTTGGTTCCCTATGTGTTCCTCCACTGCTTGAACCTTTGTATTCCCTTTCAAGGGTGATGTAATGGATGGGTGATGATATCCATAAAGTGCCAGAAATGGGGACATTTTTGATGAAGTATGGAAGGATGTGTTGTACCATTATTACACCAAGGGAAACCACTTGACCCATTTTGTTTTTTTATTATATGAAAAGCAACGAAGATATCCTTCTATAAATTGATTCATAATCTTAGTTTCCCCATCAGATTGAGCCGTGAGCCAATTGAGAACCCAAAAAAGAAAATAGTTTAGTCCAAAAATTTCCAGTGAAAATTGGATTTCTTCACTTACAATAATATTGGGGAGTCCATGTAGCTTTTGAACTGTTTCCATGAATGTTGTGGCTGCTCTACTTGCTTTAAAATGATGAGAAAGAGAGGAAAAATGGGCATACTTTGTCAGTCGATCCACTACTGCCACGATGTCAGTCTTTCAATCGAATTTGGGTAAACCTGTAATAAAACCCATTGAAAATTCTTCCCAAATTTCACTTGGTATATCGAATGGTTGTGGGAGACCTAGCATATTGATTGTCTCTCCCTTATTCTGTTGGTAGACCAAACATCCAGACAAAAAATTTTGAACATCAGTTTTAATATCTTCCCCCAAAAAATCCTTCTTGATCACGTGGTACATTTTCAAGAATCCTGAATGTCCTCCTATAGGAGAAGTGTGCAATTCCAGAAGGAAATTCTGTTTGAGTTGGGAATTATTACATAAATATAGGTGATCATGGTACCATAGAAAACCATTCTTACATAAAACATTATCTAATGAACTGGGGTCCTCTTGTATTTGTTGAATGATCTTGCATACCTCTTGATCTAGCTTCCAATCTATCCTTGCTTCTTGTTATAGGATAAATCAGTATATGCGGACACTAACAAATCTCCCTAGATCCACCTGGATCTAGAACAAAACAAGACAGGACATGACTCTTTCTCTAAGTTGCAATCATCGAATCTACTATCAGGAAGGAATGAGTGACATACATTTATATCGCTTCCTTAGGTCTCTGTTGTTCCTACTTCACTCCGATGCTCTTATGAGATCAGGTCCAAGACAACACAAGCCAACCAAAGTGAAGATGGAAAAGTATATTCAATGTCAACCCATGCATATGATCAAGGAGTTATGCAATAAAATAAGAGTGATTTTATGGGAAAGGGACATGCCACTTTATTATATTAAATGAAAGTAGAAGATACAACCAGATTGCCTTGATGTCGCAAGCTTCCTTTTAGTGGTCCTTGGTTCCAACACACACACTTTCTCTACACTTGCATGAAGAAGGTCCAGTATGGCTTGATAGACAAATGGAGTCTTCAAGCTTCAATTCAAACAGGGTTCCTCACATAATTATTTCATCAATTCTCTATTCAACCTTGCTTAACCTCTACCTTGAGAAACCCTTCATTATATAGGAGAAGGAGAGATGGTTAAAGGGATGAGGATGATCCCACTAAATCTGAGAAGTTAGTAGGATGCCAACCATGCGAATGCCAACTCATTTTATAGAAGATCCTCTTCTAGAACCTTTGTAACTTCCTCTTCCTTTTAAGCTTTAAAACAGGTTCACACCCTACCTATAGAGCAGACTGCGAACACCTCGTAGGCTAGGTATAGGGTTGCTTGCGAGAATCAAGATTCTCGCACCATACAACATAGTCAACCTGTGAACTCATCTTAAAAATATGTTTTATGGAAGAAGATAGTCACTTTTCTCAGGTAAAAGGTCCTTATGAGAGCCTGAACACATAACTGTAGAGACACCACCAGAGTGACCAAAATAATGTGTAAGAGAATGCCCCCCAAAGTATGAGGTTGGAACTCATGACAACCGAAATACTTTGTAAAATGCGTGTGTGTGTCAGAAACAAGGATCACAACTAATTGGAAACCTGCAAACAATCAAGCATCTGCAGAATATAATACCAGTTCTGAGGTAGGCATTCCCATGCTCAGACCACAAATGAACGAAATCATAAATGTAGGCCATGACCACCAATCATACACTGTGGATTCATGTCGTCAATAATACCACATAGCCACCAGGAATACACTGTGGATCTATGTGTTTAGAAGACGCAGATTAGGACATAGCCACACGACATACAAAGTGGATCTATGTGTCAATACGAATTATAAATACTCTAGTGCAACCTGGGCCAAAAAAGATGAGACCCAGGGTCTTCAATCCCGTCGTCTGAAAAGTATGAATCTGACCATGTGATTACATGTGTCGAAGTCAAACATGGTAGAAACCACTCGATTATCGGTCATTGATGAAAACCGTTAACAAGTGCGAGGGAAATCACCATTGATGTCAATGACTCCCAAGGTACCTAAGTACAATCTGAATGAATGTGAGTAAATGAGATGAAGTCGAACATTCGGTGGAATCTCTCGATCAGGGACCAATGATGTGAATCCACTGTCGAAAGTGAAGAGACCTACCATTAAGGCATGCAGGTTCTAAGGTACTAAACGATTTCTGAGTCTTGTTCCCAGATAATGAGTTGGAGTCGACGGAAAAAGACTCGTCACAGGAGGGCCTTGATGTATCCCCCATCAATGACACAAAATAAGTAACAGATTTTGAGGGTAAGTCAAAGTACGAATATGATTTGAAATGGACATAGGGAAGGCCGACATGGTAAGAATGAACAACTGCAGATGACCGACTCAATGGAGGGATTTTTTGGACTTCTCTTTAACATATGAACAACACGACAATGGTGTTGGAAGCATTGACTCAAAGACAACCCAAGATACGACATCGAAGTAAGTCAGACGAGAGACAAATGGATTTCCCAACCCGGATTCAAATGACAAACAGGGAGTGTCATGTTCAAGAGCAACGCTTACTGCCACCAGTACAAATACGAAGGTATATCCCTTTCCCAAAATTTCCCCCACCATTTTTGGCGAGTACCTCTTTATTTTTACACAAGCTTGAGGAGGATAACATATGCTTGTCGATGTAAGCTCATCCTTCGGACGAGTCCCTCAGAGTACATTTAACGAACCCTAGGAAGGAGTGGTTCGGTCCCATAAAGGGTCTTTCAATGTTTATTTAACGAGTCCAAAGATAGAAAACTCAGGGTTTTTCATGTTCTGAGAGTCTGAAAAACACTTAAAGAGAACTCTCCCAGTTCCTTTTTCGTAATTTAGTTCGACGAGACCGAAAAAGTGATAAACTATCGCTCATCGAACATTTTATTCAAATACTTTTACGAGCATGAAAAGCACAAGATCGTTCGGCAATCTTTTCATTTTTATGGAGCGTTAAAAGAGCTTAAAGGATACTCCATTATTTTCGTTGTTTTTGTGTTACCATGACGAGTACAAAAAGATGACAAAAGTATACTCGGTTATGTTCTCATGTATTTTTGAGCGCGAGAACGAACGAAGATTGAGCTCGAGGTTTTTCCTACAAAACCCTAAAAAGATATTCATACATGTGATGAAAAAAGGAAAAAATACTCACAAACCGTCATTCAGGCTTCTAGGTCACCTACCTGCGAAAAAACCATACTCACAAGGCTATTAGGGTATTAGGTTTTTAAACAAAATAATAAAAATAATATACAAAAAATCAATAAGAAATAGTAAAAAAGTGAATAAATATGGGTGAAAAGCGCTTTTTACCATTTCATTATTACTTTGCCAAAAACTTGTCCAACACACCTCTTTTTCTCCAAATTTCTTTGCTCGATTGCGGGAGGTACAGGCGGTCATTCGACAAACAGTTTTAGCCAACGAGGTAATCTCCTGATTCTTCAACTTTTTCATGGATTAAAATCGATTTTTATTGGTAATTTTAAGTGTTTGAGTCCATTTTAGGGGCGGTGAATGCGCTCAGGCATTCTTGCAGGTGAGCGATTCGGGACCTGCGAGAACCTAAGATTCTCGTAGGTGAGCTTAAGTGCACCTGCGAGAATCTCGCACTGTGTGCAAGCTTCACCTGCAAGGGCCGAAAAATGGATTTTTGTGCAAGTTTTTACTCAATAATAAATTATTCAAGAGGTTAAAAAGAGTTGCTAACTTCCTTCTCATGGCTCCATTGCAGGTATTGATCATCATGATGTTGGAATGGAGGGAAAGGGAACATGAGGAGGATGATGCCATTGCTGAAAATGATCTGCGTATAGTCGCTGCCCTCCGGGAATGTGGTCTTTTAAAATTTTTCAAGATCCCGGGCATGAGAGCCCAACTCAGGTTGTTAGAGTACCTGGTCCACATGTGGTATGTGGATCAATAGTTATTTCATGTAGGGGTCCACACGATGACGTGGATCCCATGCGACTCTGACCGGAGGTAGGGGTGGTGGACTTCCTATGAGTGAGTATGTTCGCCGACATTGTGTTCCTAAGGTGAAGAGAAGCAAGGGTAAATTTTCCATTTGGGGGGTCCAAGACTTGACCCTACAGACTATCTTGTTTAACATTGCACGCATGGCTGGGAGCACTGCTCCGCACATGGCTCTCCAGAGCTATTTCCAATATGCAATAAAGTGCATAGAGCCTCAGGTTTTCAATTGGTTGGACTCGGTTCTCCGCAGTATGAAGAGGCAAATGACAAAGTGCATAAGGGGTGACTTGAAGCAGTTTGGGTACGGGTCACTTTTAGTGTCATTCTTCCTTGAGAGGGTCCCACTACTGTGACTACAAGTAGATTGGGGTTTACTGGCCCCACAGGATCCGAGGATGCTGAGGTGGTGTAACCTCATGGCTCGACATGTAGCAGGGCCTATAATCAAATATAACGATCCATTTTTTGACTGGTTGAGGCCCCAGATGCTGATGATCGATGACTACGCATATGCCGGTTTGGATTTTCGAGGAGATCTGGATTTGGTCCTGCTTGAGGATTCTCAGTGGGGTGACTTAGGTGAAAAGTACACATTTTGTTCTTTTTTAATGTTTTTGCAAATTTATTATATAAAATGTTTTTATGTCTATCCAAGGACTAATCAAAAATTTCTTTTGATGACATAGATGTGGGGCTGTATCGACCTCCAGGAACGTCTCCCATTCAGAGACGAGGAGAAGTGGCTCCAGTGGCAAGATGGAATGCCGAGGACTATGAGGCAGTTGAAAAAAACTTAGAGGGACTGACTGCGGATGTCCTAGACATCGCTATTGGGGAGATCCCAAGGCGTTATCAACGCCATACTGTGGGCGTGTCTGAGTCTCTTAGTAGACTGCTTCGTAGGGTAGCTCGAGTAGTTGTATGTTACCTTGAGCATTATCCGTGATGCTATCTTGTAGAAGCTACGAGCTTCATATTTTGAGATTTTGGTCTTTGGACAGAAACTTTTTGTAAAAACTTTTGATCATTATATACATATATATAGCTTCTACCGGCTTATTTTGTTTTGTATAATACATGTGATGTGTGATTGGTGTTATCACTCCAAGAAACTCTTTGGGGTTGTAGGCCAAAGATGCTTGGTAACTTAAGAATATGGTAGATTTTGTATGCTTGGAACAATAGGATAACTCAATAGCTAATGAAAAGGACCACTTCATACATTTGAATGAGACAGTGCTTTTAGAACTCAATGATCAAACAACAAATTTTGAATAGGAGATGAAGAATACTAGTCTAGATAACCAAATACAACAATGTGCAGGGTCATACAAGATAGCAAGAAAACCTTTAGTTCAAGTTCATGAGCTTAATAAGAAGATAACAGTTCTTAGAAGCTGAGCTAAACTAAAATAAAGTACAGAATGATGAAAATATGAGAAAATTTGTCATTGAAAACAAAAGAGGACTGTGATTCTATTATCAATAAAGAGTCTAGTACAATAGCCAAAAAATGTCTCCTAGATTGCACCCTTAGTGCTCCAAATGTCTTTGGCTTTATAGCCTTACAAGATGAAATCTGGATCCTTGAAAGATGGATCAGATTTGCTAAAAATAGTTAAATCAAAATAGATACAACAAGTGTAGGATGAGATCCTATAAAAATGGATCTAGAATACTAAAAATGGAAAGTCAAAACAAAATAGGAAAAGATCCTATCTAAGGAGTCAAACTCTATCTTAATAGCCTTCATATCCTCTAAACTCTTTGACAAATGTAGAAGACCTTCCAAGGCTGATGAATCTTCATAAGAAATTTGAATTTTCCACCTTTGGCAAAAAAAACAATTTTTTGCTCATGAAATAGGTCACCATTTTCACTTTTCCACCTTCTTAAACATTAAATACATCAAGATAAAACCTTAAATCTGATGTATTTAATTATTATGCATCTTTAGAAAACCTCGAAAGATTTGATTGAGAAAAAGTCAAATCTGTGCAAAAATACGACCTTGCTGCCATGTAACAGGTTTCACCAGCTAATTTTCCCTAAATACGACCCTTTAGCTGGTGAAAAATAGAGCTTTCACCAGCTAACTAGCAAAGTTCAAGGCGGAATAGCTGGTGAAAGCGCAGATTTTTTAAATAAAAACTGCCTTGGGAAAAATCGAATTTCTAAGTCGTGGAGAGTCCGTTTTACATGCTTGAATAGTCGATTGACATCTAGAAATCCTAAGCTTTCCAATGATACTTTCAAATATACATTTGGATCTTGGGAAGGTAGTCAAAAGTTCCCCGCAATATTAGGAATCATTTTTCAAACAAATTTCAGAATGAATTTGATCGCTAACAATTGGTTTTATAAATGTCTCAGATGTCTGTCTAACACATAATTAGCTAAAGCATCAGTCAATGTATTTAAACATCTAGGAATGTGCTAATATTCGATGTAATCAAAATAACGTTCCAACAGGTGAATTCGTAAAAATACCCGTAATAAAGTAGGACTTTGGATAGCATAGACATTACTTAACTGTAGCACTACTAGCTGCGAATCGAGTTGTATAACCAAGTGGCGGATACCAAGCAAAATAGCATCAGTCAACAATTCGATGACGGTGTTATATTATGCGATATTATTGGTCGCATGACCGAGGCAAACACCTCATAAACTGATAAGTTCATTTGTAGGTGTGTAAATTGCCCATGCAACAGAAGCTAAGTTCCGAGTACTATGACTAGCGCCATCGACGAAGCCAATGTGGGGTAGCAAAGACTTTGACATATGGAAACCAAGCACAACGCAAGGTAAGCGGTCGAGGGTAGAGACCAAATAACGAAAAAGAACACTAAAGTGACACACAAGAGTATGATACAATAAAATACAAGCACTCATGCACAGATGACCTAAGAATAGTACTTCTTTAAGTAAAGCCCATTTCCGGGTTCACTCAAAGGGACACCATCATAGTCCATTAACTCGTAGGCTCCTTTATCCAACACATGTCTGACGATATAAGGACCTCGCCACATAGCCTCAAATTTTTCGGCTCCTAACAAATCTCGATCTTGTTCATAAAGGAGGACTAGATCTCCTTTAGAGAACATGCATGGTTTGACATGTTTGTCATATTGATCTTTGACGTGTTTCTTCTGGGTTTCTATAATTAGAGTGGCATCACGACGGGTTTTGTCTAGTTGCATAAGATACAACAGACGTTCTTATTCAACATAAGTGTTTGGGAGAAGTTCAACGATGATCTTTAGAGATGGTATCACACATTCAATCGGCAAGATGGCTTCTATACCATAAACTAACTGGAAAGGTGAAAACCCAGTAGCAGACTTGATAGATGTCCGGTAAGCTCACAATGCCAAAAACAACATTGTGCGCCAACTAGTTTTGTGAATCCCTATCATTCGTCGAAGCATGGTAATGAGGAATTTGTTTATTGCTTCAACTTGACCATTGGCATGTGGGTAATAGGGTGTTGAGTTTTCATGGTGAAGACCTAACTTTTCAGTGAGTTCGGACATCACAAAGTTTCTAAAGTGGTTACCGTGATCAGTAACGATAGCTTGGGGAACACCAAACCGAGCAATGATATGATTGAATATGAATAGTGCTGCAGTCTTTCCCGTATTGTCGAATGTTGGCATCGCCTCGACCCATTTCGTAAAATAATTTACGGCTACAATAATGTATCCATGCCCCCCGACCGAGTGAGGGTGACATGTCATGAAATCGATACCCCATTTCACAAAAGGTCCAACAGAGACTACGGGGTGTAGAGGAGCAGGGTGTGATCGTATTTTGTTGTTGTATGTTTGGCAAGCGTGGCATTTTTGGATGATGATAATACAATATTTGAATAAAGAGGGCCAAAAATATCCAACTCGTAGGATCTTTTGGGTAGCAGCATACCCAGACATGTGACCACCATGCTCTAGAATGACAATCATTCAAGGTTTTCTTGGCTTCGTCAAAGGTGAGACATCGTCGAAAGATGGAGTCAACCCCACGATGATAAAGAGTGTCACCGAGGATAATATACTGACGGGCTTGGCAACATATTCGACGACGGTTAGTGCTAGAAAAATCGGTCTGGAAAGTCTGAGTTTGGAGATATATAATGATATACCCATACCAAAGGTCGTCGGAACTGATCAGGAAGAGGGATTCATCGGGTACTGAATCCTCTTCTACATTTTCCGTCTCAGAATAGGGAAGGTCACAAATCAATTCGGCAAACACCAAGGATTTCTTGGACTTGGCTCATTCGAAGTCTAAGTCAAACTCCTGGATTATTATGATCCATTTGGAGTATTTTCCCCCTAGAAATTGGCATGTAAGAATGTGTTGCATAGGGTTGCAGTTGGAAATCACAGTGGTCTTGCGTAAAGGATATAGTGCCGAAAACGTTGGGCAGCTTGGACGGCTGCCAAGGCCAGTTTTTCAACATGTAAATACTTGGTTTCGGTAGTCGCGAGACTCCAACTCAAATAATAGATGACATGTTCATCATGAGACTCATCCTCCTGGACCAAAACCATGGCAATGGTAGAGTCTGAGGCTGCAAGATAAAGGAAATAATCGCGACTGTAATTGGGTGGGAAAAGTAGTGGGGTACGGGTTAAAGTCAGTTTCAAAGCTTCGAACGCTTTGTTGGCAGTGGTGTCCCATACAAACTCAGAACCTTTCTTAAGCATTCGAGTAAATCCAAGGGTTAACTCAGCGTAGTTTGGGATGAAACGACGTAGAAAATTTTCCTTCCCTTGCAAACTCTGTAACTGGCGGAGTGAGGAAGGAGGAGGGAGATTAAGAATCGCCTCAACCTTCAAAGGATCTACTATGATCCCTTGAAGTGAAACAATAAAGACCAGAAGTCGTTCGGATTCTACACAAAAAACACATTTGTGTGGATTTAAGCATATACGGTAAAACCGACATCGAAGGAAAATGGCTCAGAGGCGTGTTGGACGATCGACACAGCTCATGGAATGAGCCGATAAGTCATCAAGGTATGGTTTCACAATGTGCTTTATATCATGAAAGGCATAAGACATAGCACGTTGAAAAGTTGCGCCGACATTCTTTAAACCGAAGGGTAGTTTCCAGTAGGCGAAAGTGCCCCAAGGACAAATAAAAGCGGTCTTGTGTTGGTCTGTGGGTACGATATTGATTTGATTATATCCAGAGAAACTCTCCATCAGAGAGAAGATTTCACTTCCGGCACAGTTGTCGATGATCTAGTCAACGAAGGGGGTAGGAAAGTTGTCTTTAGGACAAGCTTTATTAATGTCCTTATAATCAACTCAGATGTAGATTGTACCTTGTTTCTTGTTAACGGGAACAAGATTGGAAACCCAGTCAGTTAGAGCCACACGGGTAAATAAAGCCAACTTTAAGAAGTTTCTCAACTTCGAGCTTGATGGCGGCTGCTTTACATGGGTGGACCGGATGAAGTCGTTGCCGAATGGGTTTAGCACCCGGGTATGTCTTAATCTCATGTACAACAATGTCGGGGTCAATACCTGGCATTTCTTCATAGCTCCATGCGAAGACGTCACAAAATTGTTGGAAAAGAGACTTGTAGGTGACAACTTCGTCATGGGAACACGAAGCTCCAATATGCACGTTTTCGACAACTCCAGGTTTAATGGATATGTCAAGGGGGATCGTGGGTGAGATATTACTTAAGTTCCCTTCGTAAAACATATCGTGTGTAGACTCAGGAATGGTAGAAATGACGACAATGGTCGACGGAGTCGAGATCTGTTGGTAACTCTCAATGGTGTGTTGTTCCAGGAAGAGAATGGAACGATGATGTCCATCATCCCAAGGGGTGTCTTCCATGGACATAACATACATAATCATCTCATCTGTAGGAAAAATGACCTGGAATGGATCCGGAGATGAATCACCAAGAAAGGGGGTAGAAGGGGTTGCCAATTGAATGGCTTGATAAGATGATTCGACCGGACACAAAGGCATTTGGTCGCCATAATGAAGATGATCACCGAGGTTGGGTACTATCCATGGGTCGTAAGATGCAGAGGTTTCTCGAACAGAGGTGGAAATCATATTGATCGAGGCGACTGACGGATGTGGAACATCGGGCGGTGGAATGGGGAAAGTACCCATCAAAGAGGAATCTTTAAGAAGACCAACACCAAAATTCTCATATCCAGGGGGTGTTTTTGCAATGAAAGGTATGTTGCTGGTATGTGCATCGGAGTTAAAGAAGGCCAATTGGTGTACCGTAATTACTTTTCCTTGATGTGGGAAACGTACGACACGAAAAAGAGTGGACACAATTGCACGCATGGAATCAATCCAGCTACGGCCAAGTAGAAGGTTGTAATCGAGAGGAGCGTCAAAGACCTCCACTTCAACGTTGACCATTTTGCCTTCTAACGTAATAGGCAACGAAGGGAGGACAACGTAAGGCTTAAAACCAGAGCCATTGAAATCTTTGAGCGTGTTGTGGGATTCAGTTAAGGGAGGAGAGTCGATGGCTTTCCAGTAGGTAATATACATGACACACATCGAGGCACCCTCATCGATAACTGTTCTACAAATGTTCTTGTCGGAGACAATAACTTGTATTTGGAATGCGAGTTGAGGGGGTAACCTTGGAATGTGATCTTCCAAGTCAAAAATTATTAAATTTGTATCGGTAGGGTTGATTCCACCAATAGCTTTCAACAGTGCCTTCCGTTGTGTAGGAAAACTCTGAAGGACTTCGAGGGCTGACATCGCGGACGATGCTTGGGCCATATCTTCGAAAATACTGCAGTTCTGGGCAAGATGCGCATGAGGATTGAAAGCATATTTTCGGACAACACCCTTTGGGTGAGGGCGAAGAACTGTATCTAGGCTTGGTCATTTGAGATGAAGAGGACCGTTGGTAGGTGGAGTTGTGGGATAGGGTTGGACCAGTGAAGGAGGTATCTCATCAACCTTCTCTTTGGAGGAAGAATAATCTTTGGCTCAAGTGGTAAGTGTGATGTCATTCTTCTTTGAATCACCTGTACACATTAATACATAGGATGTAGTGGAGGGGGAAGGTTGGTCATGAATGACCAATTGGGCCTGTTGTTGAGAAGGGAAGGGTTGTGACAACATGGCTGGAGTAGACGGTTTCGAGGTCCCTTGAAGGAACTTAGTAACCTCGACTCGTCTTGGACAATCCTTAGTGTAGTGATCATCACCACATATAAGACAAGGGTATCGAGGTTTGCGCTTATCCTTATCGTCAACAGGTTGTGTTTTGGTCTTCTCAGATTGCGGATTATTTTTATCCTCCTTGTTCTTACCCTTCCCTTTTTGGATTTATTCTTTCTGGCGGGAGTAGATTGAACATAGTTCACATCAGAAGTCTTGCCAGTGGGAGGGGTAAGAGACAAAGCATTTTGAACATTAGAAGCAACAGATTTGGGATTGTTGCTAAAGGCTTGTGCAGAATGGGGTTGGGCATGGAAAGTGCCAATCACATTGCCAACTGCATGAGAAGCAAAATGAGTAGTTGAAGTAGCAGTAGTATAAGGGCGAGGTGTGTCAGGGAGTAAATCGTAAAGAGTACCCATTTGTGAGTAAATGAGGTCGAGGTATTGAGCACGAATGATTGCCTGTTCTTCTGTGAAAACTCCACCCATGGTGATGTCACGAGTGATGTCATTCATGAATGATTTCGTGAACCACTCTACCAGTAACTGATCCAAAAGTTCGAGGTTTATGAGACGTCGTCTTCATCACCACTCATGAATGTGATCAGAGACACAAGTGGATTTGGTTTGTTTGAAAGAACTCAAAATTTTGGTTCCCGTTTTGTAACGGATTGGTAACTGGTAGTGGGTGAGGAAAGCCACAACGAGGGTGTTGAAGTCAGTGAAGAAGCCTCGTGGTAATTCTATATACCACTTCGCGGAAAAACCTGTGAGAGTTCGCTGAAAAAGGCGTAAACGAGTAGAGTCATCCATCAAAGAGTTGGATGAACACCAAAGGTGAAAAGTCATTACATGATTGTTTGGGTCCTCTCCTAGTTTACCATCGAATTTAGGGATGTCGGATGGTAGTTTGGCCGGTATCGCGGGCCATTGAGGAGAGTGACGGATCAAGTCATTTAAAATTATTGACAAATCAGGGAGGTTCAGGGTGGCTAAGAAGGGTAACTGTCTATTCACGTGTGGGTACTAGTGACTTTGGGGAGGGAGCCCCGTAGGTATACCAGTAGGAACATAAGCAGTTTGCATATAATGCGAAGATCCAGGCAGATTCGGTTGTTGGTGTGGAGGCAGGTAATTTATAGGGTTGTATTGGTTGGGGTTGTTCCCTTGAACAGGGGTGTGGGGTTGAGCGTTGGAGCCCCAAATAGGATTGGATGTATCTGGATATGGTTGGCCTGTACTAGGGTGTATGAAGGAGCTAGCTTGAGGCTGTTTCCCCCCAGTCGAGTGAGGATTGTTTTGGATAAGATAGTTCCAATACTGGGCCAAGGATGGAGGTATGTTTTGTCCATAAGGTGGGGTAGGTGGGGGTTGCCCTCCAATCGGGGGTTGCATCCCAATTGGGATTTGTCCTGCAAAAGGGGATTGGGTTTGGCCTCCTTGGTGAAATTGTCCACCAATAGGAATCTGGTAATTAGGTGTGAAAGACAGGATGGTGCCACTAGGGTCAATGCTTCCGATAGGGGATGGAAGAGGCCTTTTGGAAGGGGGTCGAGGAAGTGTCAGAATGAAAACAGGGACGAGATGGTGCCCAAAAGGAGTGGAAATGCCAGGAGTCCCGGATGGGATTTGTGTAGGAGCGGGAATAGAAGCATTCAACGCATGATATCCATGGGGAAGTGTTGGGGTGAATCTAGGCGAAAACATCGTGCCAATTGGAGCTTGGCTAACCACCGTAATCCTGGTGTGAGGACTCATAGTATCTGGGACCATTGTGTAGTGGACCGTTTGTAGGGGAATAGTCAAGATGTGGTTGGTTGGCGGAGGATCTGAACCAGGGAAATAATAGGAAGTAGTAAAAGGTATGGCGTCTAGATCGGAAGTTTCAGGCAGCTCAGGTATGATAGTGATATCAATGCCCGCTCCTAAGCCAAAGAGATCCTGTCTAAAAATGCCAATAGTCCAAAAATGATCTTGACCCTTAGGTCCCGTGAAAGGTCCGGTTGGTAATCCAGAAGATTCAACAACTATTTCTCCGAAAGAGTTCACTCGAACAATACGTCTCACAGAGTCGGGAGGAAGTCGAAAGTCCTCTTGAGAATTGGTAATTCAGAACCGTTCTAAAGAGTTAGTTCTTTCCACTTGTGGAGTGGCAACGTCTTGGACTTCACTCTGTTGAGGAGAGCCCTTCGGTGGTGTGGTAGGAAAGGGTTGAGAACCTTCCATATCTTCTGGGGGTAGTCCTTGCATTCTACATGAACGACGTGGAGGGTCAATTGTGATTGAGTTAAAATATTACGAAATAAATTCTGTGGCCAACTTAGATAAAGAAATAACACGCGCTAGTAAAATATAGGAATCAAAACCAAGCAAATAGGACCTTCCAATTCCGAAGTCACTAGTTGGTGATGAAATCCAACGTCGCGACGTTGAGACAAGAAGGGGTTGGGTGGGGGTGGAAAAGTTATGTTGACGACCTGCTTAACGGACTTACACCCTTGTGCAAGCTCCCACACATAATCGTGGGTATACCCTCCAAGGAGCCCGAGTGAGTCTGGCCAACGTTGATTCCAGGTACCATGGAGACTTGCCCCTCCACAATCACCTTGTGTAAGACCCTAATAAGATAGGCTACTAAGGTTACCACAAACAACAATGATGCCTGGGGAAATAGTCGACAGTCCGATCCACACGCAAGGGTAGGGTATCTAGCTTGAAATCAACTTGAGAGGCTTCCACTCAACATTGTGGGTATACCTTCAAGCGACCCCCGTAATACGTGCAATCTCAACACCAAGATCAACAAAGCAGGGTGAGTAACTCTGTCAATCTCAATGCGACCTCAGGTTTGACTCTTGTGTGAGAACGGCTTCCCAGGACAAAATGCTGCAAATGGAATTTGACACTCCCTATCACAAGATACTATTGTGTGTTTCGTGCTTTGGAGAGTGTGTCTCACTGCCTATTCCAAAGCTCTAGCCTAGCTAATGTTGGTGTAAAATATCCTTAGAAAACGTTACTAGTTGTATTTAAAATTACGCAGTATTATTAAAGGTTATTGTTACTCAAGAGGGAGACGGGAATGAAACCGGTGTTGTGTAAGACTTAGACCCAACAATGCGTATATAGAGATGAATGATACAAACTTTTCGTTCGATGAATTCTATCTACAACAGGGAAAAATAAGTTTTCCGGAACAATGCTAACTACGATGTACAATTCACTTTTCAAATGTAGTACCAAACAATCATGGACAATGTAAATTCACTATTCATTTTCTTTCAATGTTTTAACGCCAATATTTTCGGAATGATTGCTTAAAAGAAAAATACTTAATTTTTTTTGTTTTGTTTTGTTTTAGAAACCAAAAATAGGGATGGAACTAATAAAAGGTAAGCAACCAATGAAAATAAAATACTCAATAAATTCCCAAATCAAATATTTTAATGTAGATAAAAATAAAAATCGACAAGAAAAAGTCTCTTCAAATGTGTATGGACAAATTTTTTTTCCAAGAAGCAAGCAACCTATGAAAATAAAATACTCAATAAATGCCCAAATCAAATCTTTTAATGTAGATAAAAATAAAAATCGACAAGAAAAAGTCTCTTCAAATGTGTATGGACAAAGAACTTTTCCAAGCAGCAAGCAACCTATGAAAATAATAATCCCAACTTTTAATCCGATCAAAGACTTATGACCAAACAAGCACTCAGATCTTAGAATCCGAGATTATACCCTCGTTGGTAAAAGGCCAAGAAGTAAAAACTGGGAAAAAATGATGAAGAAGAGTTTTCGATCTCCGAAAACTAATCAACCACAAGATTTGAAGTCGAGAAATAGTCAAACACTGGCAAAAGAAGTTCTTCCCAGGTGAACAAACCAATCTAGGCATCAAGAAGAAAAGAAGGCCTGATCCAAAACTTTTACAAATGGGTTCGCAGCCTAGTAGTAGAGCACAGTGTGAGAATGAGGCATTCTCGCAGTCTAGACACTGGCAGGGTGCGAGAATGTCGCACTGGACTGAACAGTGGGGTGCGAAAATGAAAAGTTCTCACAGGCTAGAGAGAGGTACAGTGCGAGAAGGTTTGTAAATTATGAAAATTTGGAAAAGGGACAAAAACTTTGAGTGAACTTCTAGGTCCAGAGAGTCTATAAGGGTCTCCTACAGACTCAGAGACGGATTGGCAATGAAAAAAGTAGACCAAGAGAAAATGGCCAACAAAAAACCACAAAAATGAGTTGTATCCCCAGTGGAGTCGTCAATTTTGTTATAGGATAAATTGGTATATGCGGACACTAACATATCTCCCTAGATCCACCTGGATCTAGAACAAAACATGACATGACATGACTCTTTCTTTAAGTTGCAATCATTGAATCTACTATCAGGAAGGAATGAGTGACATACCTTTATATCGCTTCCTTAGCTCTCTGAACATTAATGTTCATATGTGAATGCCATGCTCAAGTAATATTTATACCTTGTATAGAAGCAAGTCAAACAATACAGATGTTTATAGAAACATGTTTAGATTTTTATTTCAGGGCAGGATAGAGGAAATGAATAGGAAGTTCATCCAGAGACTCCTACAGATACATTAAGCAGTATAGGAACAATAAGCCAAAATGGGTGAGGCATAGACCAACATTCAGATTGGCCTAATGATTGCCGAGATGGACTATATTCATGAAAGAGAGAAGGATATGGGAGTGAATGTGAGTTCATGATTCATATCTGGATATTGCGAAGCAGAGAATTAGTGAGCAGACTTATGTAATGAAGGAATCAATGAGCTAGAAACCAGAGCTAGAGCTATAGCTAGTAACCATAGCCAATTTCCATGAGACAGAGCTAAAGCCATAGCCATGAACTAGATCTAGTAGCAGTGAGCCAAAGCTAGAGTTAGAGCTGTTGCTAGGAGCTAGAGTCAGAGCTGTTGCTAAGAGATAGAGTCAGAGCCATGTTATAGAGAAGAAAAAAAAAGTACATTGATCTATATTGGTTTCCTTGATCTTTTGGAAGTTCAAGAAGGAGATCAAATCCGTATCCAAGATGAAGATCCAAGGCAAAGATCAATTCCAAGATGGATATCAATCAAAGAGCATTTCAACAAAGTGGAAGAGTGAAAAGGTCTTATCATCACTAAGTTACTGAATAATCCATGAAGTGTATTTCAACAAGGTGAAAGAGTGAAGAAAGATTTATCATAAGTTGCTGAAAGATCCATACTTTTGGAGGAGCAAAAGTTCTTCAGTGGGAAGGTGTGATCCAGGAGGATCTAGAACGCTAAAAAAGTTGATATTCTCAAATGATAATGAAAATGACTTCATTTCATAGAGCTTGACGAGATCTTTCCAACGACACGTAAATTGCCTCAAACAAACGTCGTATGAGGAAGTTATGGTAATTTGAAGTTTTCAAGAAAATAAGGTAGAAGGAAAATTGGGGATGCAACGTGGCAAGGCCATAGGCTCCCACATGGCCATCCATACATATGACAGGGTGACATCATGATGACGTTGTTATAGCAAGATTTTCCTCACCCTATGTAAATTTTCTCAGAAGGCCTTTTCCATTTCCCCATGTAGACTTGAAGTCCCTTTTTGAAGTTCCCATAGCTAAAAATAATATTTTTCCACATATACGCGCCTTAACTATTATACAACATGCGTATACATAGGTTGCACCATTACATCCCACATACATCGGGTTTTGTGCCCAAAATTAAAAAATGGTGTCGGGTTTCCATGTCATGTCACGAGATCCATGATCCGTGACCTTCCATATATTGGAAACGCTTTGACTCGACCCTTCAGTTTCATTTGAAGGCTATAAATGGGCCATATCCAAGCTGTGGAAAATAGGAGAATGATTCAAATTTGAGAGCAAAGTTACTTTGGATAAATTACTCACTTCATTTTGAGTCTGCATCCCTTTATCCTTTTAAGTCTGAACACATTGTTCAGCCCCCAAGCTCTTCCCTACTTGATGGAGAACCTCATTATCTCTCTTATATGAGATTGCCTTTGGTGGAGGATTGAAGTGGTGGAGGCCCAACTAGAAGGGACTTAGTTTCTCGGTTCCGAACCCGCCGATACAAAATTTTGTCATTCATACACTTTTGTTGATTACATTTTAATAGAAATACCCTTTTCTCGTCCAATTAATGTCTTGCAAATATTTGAATTGTTATTCCATGGGCATATTTGTTATGAATATTGATGGATTATGCTATTGAATTTGCTAACTTTATATATTATCACCATATTCTTGTGTATCTTTGTTGTTGAGGACAAGTTGCAGGTGTATTGCTTTGAGTCAAGTGCTCAACGATGGACTTCATCGAACGTCTAAGCGAGGTAGGCTCTTTATCTTGTCTTGTTAGCATATTTGTTTATATAGCATACTTGAGATTAGAGTTGATTTCTGTAATCATTTCCATCTGTTGTGGTTTACCCCATGCCATAGAGATATTTTCCACTTAACAGACATCAGAAAGCTAACGTGGTAGCATGAGAGGCTGCCACATGTCACTCATTTTTGGCACACATGTGGACTAGTAAAAATGTCCTACGTGTCATCCATATGATGAAATGGCAGGTATAGTTGGAAGTGACATGGCATATTCATATAGGTACAACTAGTTGGTCACATGGAAGATAGGTGGCAGCTGATGTAGGAACCGATTGTGCAACAGGTGGACCAACCGAGAGTGCCACATGACACTCTATGATTGACCAATAATGTCTAAGGGAATAAAAATTTGTTGGGTTGAATGGGAATCAAAACCATGACCTCAGGGATAATATAACAAAGAATATTCCAATGAATTAATACAATATTCCTACCATTGTGCCACATGGACCGATTTGTTAAAACAACCAAATGATTTGTATTAAAGTTTTCGTTATGCATTGGGGTATATAGGGGATCGGTTAGGCCAACCTAACCCTATATAAACTCATGCGCCTGTACCAAGTATGACACATGGAAATGCATGCCAAAGAGGGGGAAAATTGTATATATTTTCATTCCAAGTTAATAGTTTCCTCATTTTGTGTGCAAGAGGTGTTCCTATTTTGGATTTGTCTCGTTTTACGTGCTATTGAGTTATTTGAGAAAAGTATAGTGCATTTATAGTCATTTTTCTTAGAATTTTGAGAGGAATTTGATGGTGATGTTAGTTCTGTGCTAAAGTGATGTGTACGAAGATCTTAGTCTAGTTTGTCATGTATGAGACCTATAGTTTCGTCATGCGTGCAAAAGGGGGTCTTTAAACCCATGTTCAGAACATAGTCAAGTTTATACTCATTTTTCTTAGAATTTTGTGAGGAATTCAACAGTAACCTCTGTTTCTAGGATTGAAGAGCATAATTGAAGGGTGTCTTCAAAAATTTGGTATTTGTAAGTCCATTCATTGTAATTTTCGCATTTGAGCATTAATAGAGCAGTCTCACTGTTTGGAAGTGGACCCGAAGATGTAGCCCAAGATGGGTGAACTCCGTTATCAAACTATGTAATGAGATTTGTTATTTTCTGTCTCTATTTCTCTTTATTTTGTCACTCATTATTTCCACAATTTATTATCAATTGATGAAGTTTATGGATAAATAAGCGTTTTCACATGATATTTTGCAAATAGTCATAACAATCTTCATTTCCCAAATATGGTAGGATGTTTAGTGTCTGTTTAAGAACTAATTGACATCTAAGGATTTTCGAATCAAAGAAAATGCTTCCTTCTTTAATAATGTCCTTAGAGGTGCTGCTATTTGACCATAGTTCTTGACAAACTTGTGGTAATAGCCTATCAATCCTAAGAATCCTCTAAGTTTCTTCAAGGCTTTGGGAATTGTCCATTCCCTCATAGATTTAATTTATTTAGGTTCCACTTTTACACCTTCATGAGATACAATATGACTCAAATATTCCACTTCTTGAATCCCAAAGGCACACTTGGAAGGCTTTGCATAAAGTTGTTGCTCTTCTAATAATTATAATACTCCATCAACATGTACAAGCTCTTCCCAATATTTTTTGTAGATTAGTATGCCATCAAAAAATGCTAGCATAAATTTTCTAAGGAAGGGATTGAAAATAGAATTCATCAAGGTTTGAAATGTTGATGGCCCAAATGGCATAACCAAACACTCATAATGACCTTCATGTGTTCTAAAAGCAGTTTTGAGAATGTCTTCCTACCCCATTATGATTTGATGATATCTAGAACAAAGATCCAACTTAGTAAATAATTTTTCTCCATGAAATTAATCTAATAATTCATCAATGACAGGATTAGGAAACGTATCTTTGATGGTCATTTTGTTGAGCTATCTATAATATGGACACATAGCCCATGAACCATCCTTTTTTGTAACCATCACCACTAGTGAGGAGAAATAAATTTGGATAGGTTGAATTATTTCATCCTTTAACATTTCCTGGATTATATGCTCAATCTCACTCTTTTGTGCATATGGATACCTGTAAGGCTTAATGTTAGGTGGTACACTTCCTCATCTTCTTCCTCTTCATAGTATTTGTAGAATAATTTTTTCTCAACACATTTATGCCCTTTACAATACTTGTTTTCATAATTAAAACATAGTCCCTTTGGTCTACTTTCATGCATTTGTTGAGGTTTCAACCTTGTCGATTGAGGCACAGTTGTCTTATGAACCCAAAAACGATCTTTGCTTCATTTGTATGCTCCAATGGTAGACTTGTGTGCAACTTTATTATTGTCTTGAATATGATAAAATTGCATAGCATCCAAAATATTTGCAGGATGCCTTAAGAAAATATCATGTTTAATGTCTTATTTTAATCCACCCATGTAAGTTTCCAACAAATGTTCATCACTTATGTCATCCACCCTTGTGGCCAATACCTAAAATTATGAATCATAATTTTCAATATCACTTAAGTGCTTGATTCTTGTTAATTGACTAAAGCAGTCATGTTCCCAAACTTTCTGAAATCATGATTCTAATTCTCTTGTAAATAAACCCCAAGTATAATGATAAAAAGGGGGCTTCCTTTTAAATACCCATCGATACCATTGATATGGTTTTATCTCAAAATTCAAAGTTGTTATGCGAATCATTTTCTTATCATCTACAATTTTATGCATTTCAAAATATTGCTCTATTTGGTTCAGCTAGTTAAATACCTTTGTTCCATTAAACTTATTTAATTCAATATTGGGAAAGTTGAATTTAGGACCCCCAACACAATTAACTACTCTATTATAGTTAAATCCACTTGAAAATTGCTTATTATTGATAGGTTTTTCAACATGAATACTACCTTTATTTTCATGAGTTCCTTGCATTTTGATATCTACTTTAGGGATTCTCTCATCTAGAGCATGAAAGATCATGGAAGACATGGAATTTTGCAATTCCTTCATGGATTTTTGTATTTCTTCTTTATTTCCATCCATCTTATTTTTCATGTCATTCTTATTTTCATCCATCTTATGTTCCATTTGTTCCATATTTCTTTTCATCTCTTCCCTTTTTTCAATGATCTTCTTTTCCATTTGTTCCCTATTTTAGTGATCTTCTTTTCCATTTGGTGCTAAATCTTTTGGATTTCATATTGAGTCATGGTTGAGCTCTATGGAGGTTTAGTGGGTGAAGAAAATTTTGGAGGAGAATTCAGATCCATGTGAGAAAATAATAATTATCCTCTTTTTCCTCTTTATCACAAATTTTGAATCACCAAAAACAGATCTTCCACTAAAAAGTTATGCCAATTGTAAGTTACATACCTTTCAAACCCTTAATTTGGAGTCTATCCTCCTGACCGACCTTCCTTCTGATATATTTTTGAAATTTCAGCCCTTCTGAGTCTGAAATTTCAACTTTTATTACTTTGATATGTCTTCTCTGCAATGCCACAAGTCTGGCAAAAATTTTACGTGCCAAGTGAAAGTTATGGTAACTTTCCCAAACCTTGTTGATTTTTGGAATTTCCTGGAAAGCGAAATTATACAGAATTCCAAATGTCCAATATTTGATACCTAATTATGAAATTTGAACCACCTATACCAATATGTCTCCTTAGTCTCCACAAAGTTTCATTCTATGAAACCTCCCTGAAAAAAAAATTATAGTGGAAATCACAAGATGACTAGTTTAAAATTGAATTCAGGATGAGTCAAAAACCCTATCTTTCAGAGGCTATATCTATGAAATTATTATGACCCAGAAGCTAAAACGTTTACCACATGTACCTTGACATGTCATCTAAGTAACCTCCAAATTTCATTGTCTGAATCTAAACAAAAAAAATCGCTTGAAGAAGAGAAACCCTAGGATCTATGCCCTGATACCAAATGTTATGATCCAACGCCTTCAAAATGATAAAAAGTCAATGCATACAATCCACTTCAAGGGGAAAAATCCATTTACAATATATCCAATTCAAAATACAATATGAGACAAGATAAGATGATCCTAAGACTAGGCCTCCTTTGTGTGTGTGTGTGTGTGTGTGTGTGTGTGTAGGGTACAATTATAATGAAATGGTACAATGAACATACAATTATAACACTATAAATGTAATAGCTCAATATCTAGGGGTTAGTAAGGGGTTTTACACATAACATGCGGCTTTGTCTAGGTCTAAACATTTTAGATTTTATGTCTTAGTACTTAAAGATTCTATATGATGTGTTTTGTTTACTATTAAATCAATAAAATACAAAAAGAATAGTTGTGCAATGAATCATAGTCTTACTATAATATATGTAGTTTAATATATTTTATAGCAAGTAGAATATTGGAATATCCATGGTGGTGCATAGATCATATTCATGCAAACATTGTTTTATTTATGATTTTGTATAGTTTGAGCAAGGTATATTCTCACCTAGACCAGAAATCCTAAATCGAAGGAAGTGTTGCACCTTATGTATCTAGAGATCAACACAAGAAGGGTAAATAAGTAGTCCTAGCCTTAAATATGTAAAATGAAAACATGGAAAGACACATAGAAGAATAGGAGTTGAGATTTCCCAAGTTGGAAGCTCAAGTAGCTGAGATTTCTATGAGTATAACCTTACTTATGGTCACTCTTGAGAAAAATGTCGACCCCTTTTTGGAGTACCCTGAATATCATGACAAACCTGAAGATCATGTAAAACATATAAAGCATGTGTGCAAGGACCCTAACAACCATTGTGACCATTTCAATATTTTTTGTCTAAGGATGCATATTTAAATATTTCCAAGTGGTGTAAGCTAGATTTTCCATTAATACAAATTTCATTGACGAAATAACAACCAATGCATTGTCTCTTGGTGTCTACAATTTAGTGTTTTATAGTCCCTACATGGATTCGAGGGATGCCATTTTCATGAAAACCAATACCACCTAACCAAGGATGGTAAATTTTTTATGATCAATCCAAATAAATGAAAGTCTAAGATTTAGTGATTTCTCATCAATCTAATATATTGATTAGCTCAAGCAAGAAGTATGTTATTCTCTTCTTGAGATAGAACCATGGAGACATTGAACTAGTGAGTGTGAAGGTATGCTTGGAAAGATGTACAAAAGAGTAGATGCATTCATTGGAAGAACTTTTAGAATATTATAAAGAAGTGTTACCTTAACCAAAAGGCATACCTCAATATGAAAGTGGACTATGGGTTACATTTACTGCCAAAGTCTCATTTACCAATCATAGGACTGTACAAACAATCCATGATAGAGTTTGATGAAGAGAAGAAGTAGTTGCATGAGTTGTTAGTGCACAAAATCACAATACCAAGTACCTTACCATTTGTTTCCCCTATTATTTTAGTACCAAATAAGGATGAGACTTGAATAACGTGCATTTACTATAGAGCTCTAAACAATATTACTCTCAAGAATTGGTACCATTTTCTTTGGAACAATGAATTATTAGATCGACTATATCATACGAGGTACTTAACTAAGTTGGATCTAAATCTAGACATCATCAAGTTTAGATCAAGGAAGAAGATACTTCAAATACCACCTTCAATATGAAGGACGTTTTGTACAAAAGGTTAGTAATGTCTTTTAGTTTGAGTAATTCAACAACTAATTCTATGTATATAGTAAATGATGTGTTGCACCCATTCATAAATTCATTTGTCATAGTATATCTCATTTACATTTTGATATTTATTTCTACTTTGGAAGATCATGTTGTACATCTGAATCAGGGGTTGGATACACTAACTAAGGAAACATCAATTTCTATCAAATATAAAAAAGTGTGATTTTTCTAGGTAATTCCTCTTATCCAAAAAGGATTGAAACAACAAAGAATTTGATGAGCAATATGCATATGAAATTCTCCCTCAATTCTTGTCATTTTTTAAAAACTGAAACTTAGATATTTTATATTAAAAGTCTACCAAAAATTTGGCAATTGATAGTACAAAAATAGTCATAGATGAGTATCCCAAAACACTACTAAAAATCATCTTATTTAATTCTTCTTCTAAGTCAAATGAGCTCTCAACATGGATTACAAAAAAATTATGCTGATAAGTATAATACTTACAAAATACTCCTAAAAGTTTTACAATTTTGAAATACATTTCCTAAATTCATTTTCGTTCACAACCATGATAACTCCCATCTTCCTTTTCTATAGCTCTGGCCTTTTTATCATCCTTGTCACCAATACTAGGCATAAAATTATTACCTACTGATTTCACTATGATTTGGGGATAAAAATACCTCTTGCACACCTACCCTCCTTCTACAAATATTCCTGTACTCAAAACAATTTGAGAAAAATGGGACTCATTCCCATGGGAGGTCGCATCATGCTCAACCCCCTCTTGATTGAATTCCTCAAAACCTATATAACAATAAGTCTATCCTTCAAATATTCAAGGGTTATTTCGAATCCTATGGCAAAGGATCCCATATGACCTCATTGTTAATAACCAGAGTTCCCAACTCTTTTTTTGTTGCTTGATTCGTTAATCGATTTGCTTCCTCTTTATTCTCTCTTAAGATATGATAATAAATGAATTGCAATAATTTAGTGGCTAATTAGTGGATTCAACATAAGACCGAGGCCAACGTTTTTTCCATCGAAACTGTGCCTTTAATCATGTGGCGAATGAGGAGAAGGGAATCTCCACAAAAATTACCTTCTACACTTTATTTCCTTGGGCGAATTTGAGTCCTTGATATAAACCATAAGTCTCTGCCAAGTTACTAGACAAAAGACATAGACCCCATGAGTACGTTACTTGAATTGTTCCTCTTGGGTCATAAATGACCCCCCTTGGCACTTTCCACCCCTGGGTTCCACTTTGAGGATGTATAAGAAAAGTTAATAGAGACCATTTGTTCTTCTCTCCAACTGAGGAATTCCCCTTTCGTCATATGTAATTTCCATGTTATCTGCATATGGATGACTTTTTCTTCATTTTGGGTAATTTTTGCTTGAAATTTGAATTGGGCCAACTAGGTGTCTTCTGCTCTTTCCAATTGTTGGTTGGGTGGGGTTATAAAGTCTTTGACATTAAAATGATCAACAAGGAGGGTTATCACTCTACTGAATACAACTTCCATAGGAAATCTTTCTTGCCTAAATATTGCTCTATTTATAGCTAGACATGTCATATAGCATATATACTTTGGAAGAACTATCCATATTTGTTTAAGTTGAGTTTTGTTCTAGAAGGACCCCTTGTATGTGAAACCCCACTTCCCAAAAATAGATTTTGACATCGATGGTCTGTAAAAGTGATTCTCAAGTCTTTTTCAAATCATTTTTCCAAAGTGTTGCAATATAGCTACACTTCCAAAATAAGTGAGGTATAGTTTCTACATTTTCCAAGAATAGAGCACATCTTGAAGGTCCTTGGATCCCTCTTTTAAACAAGCTTTGTGCTGTTAAAATTCTCCCATGAGATAAAGCCCAACATAATGAGTTTATTTTAGGGATATCATCATTTGCCAATTTTTTTTTTCCATATTGAGGATTTAGGGGGAATAGTTTCATTGGCTAGCTGTAAATCATATCCCTTCTTTACTATATATTATGCTGATCCCCAGCCTCATTGATCACAAGTTTATCAACTTTTTGGTGTGCACCCACTCAAAAGGACTTCCATTTTTTGAACTAAAGGTGTTAGCCTTGGAGGAAATTTCTCCAAAGTTCCATCCATTACACCAACCATTGGTGTTTCAAGTAGATATATTAGCAATGGTTTTGAGTCCAAGAGAATCCAACCAAAAGTTCAATGGAGCCAATTACTATATATGGACCGAGGGATGATTCCCAATTATATTGTCATTCCAAATATCTATTGAAAACCAATTTCTTGGAACCCACGTGAGATCTAATTGAATTATGGGCATTGATGCATAAACCAATTTCTATACTGGGGATCCATTCCTGGCTATAGGAAGCACATCCAAACATATTTTTCTAGGTTCGACAAAATGTTTCTTGATAGACCTTTTTTCCACCATTTATATTTCCCAGTAACCATTCTCCATAGGATCTTATCCCCCAAGGCTATGTTCATCAATCCATGATCAAGAATCCCCAAACCTCCATGCATTTTAGGGGCATGCACTATGGACCAATTTATTAGATGAAATCTCTTATTATTGTATTTTCCACCTTTCCACAAAAAATTTCGAATCTCCCTTACTATTTGTTGTTGAACACCTATGGGAGCCAAGAGAGATGAATATTAGAAGGCAGGGAGAGTAGATAAAACTGCTTTGATGTGTGTAATTATCCCTACTGAATTTAGCCAATGAGCTCCCCATTTCACAAATTTTGACTTTCTTTTGGTTTAAGATTTTCTACCACATGTTAGAAGTAGCATAATGAAGACAAATAGGCATTCCTAGATATGTAAAAGAATTACAATCAACCTTATAGGGAAAATGATAAATATTAGACACAATTGCAAGGGCATTTTGGCTTATATTCTAGGTGTATATTTGGATTTTGAGATGATTGATTAAGCCTCCATATAATGACTAAACAAGTCCAAATTTTCTTTGAACCTTTTAGCTATTATGACTGAAGATCCTCCCAAGAGAAGAGCATCATCTGCAAACTAGGAGTAGTTGATTCTTTTCACTCCTCTGACTATTCAAATTCCAAGCAAAAAACCATTAGCGCAATCACATTCCAATTTCCTGCTTAAAGATTCTTCCATAATTATGTACAATAGTGGAGATAGGGGGAAACCTTGTCTCAGTCCTATACTTGTATTGAAAAAACTAGTTGGGTGCCGATTAACCAAGGGAGATATCCAAGGATTACTAATACAAGCATATATCCACTGAATGAAATCATCATTGAATTGAAGTTGGTGAAGAATATTAATGATAAAAGAGTCTCTAACCCGATCAAATGCATTGGCCATGTCAATCTTGACTATCATTCATTTATCCCATTTATTTTTTCTCATACATATTGCTTCTTGTACTGGAATTATATTATCTGTGATTTTCTTTTTTACCATAAAACCACATTGATTCATTGATATAATTTTGGGGAGAAAAATTTCAAGCCTAGCTGCTATAATTTTTCTTATTATTTTGTATGAATCATCGCACAAAGAGATCGGTTTGAACCTAGAAAAAGATGTTGGGTTTTCTTCTTTAGTTATGAGGGATAAAAATGTTGAATTTGTGGCTCCTCCCATTCTAAAAGATTTTTTAACATACTGTATCATTCTCACTAAATCGTATTTGATTGTGTTCCAACAGACCCTATAAAAATGGATATTAAATCCATCTAGCACAGGGGCTTAGGTCAGGTTCTAGCTCCCAAATCACAACTGATATTTCTTTTTATGATACACTCTACATAATATTTTCATTTTCTTCCATGGAAATGGTTGTTGGTATATTATTCAACATTGGAGTAGTAACCACTGGCTCCACTCCTTCCTTTTCATTATATAGATATTTAAAGTGGAGATAAGTTGCTTCCTTAATTTTATCAAAAGTATTGAGGGTATCCCCATAGATAATATTGATCTCTTTAACATTGTTCCTCCATAATCTAGCTCTCGTTTGTTTATGAAAGTAAGCAATATTCTTATCCCTTGCCTCAAGCCATAAAATCCTAGATTTCAATCTCCAACTCATTTATTCATTACAAATATCTTTTTCACACCCTTGGAATGCCTGTCTTTCTTCCATTACCATACTTGAGTGACTCAATTAAGCTCAATTTGATTATGTATTCTTTCTAACTTCTCCCTGTAAGATTGAACTTCATATTCTGGAGAAGATTTGATTTTTTTACCCATTCCTTGAGCACTTTCTTACTATCTTTTATCTTTTTCTCCCATATATGGATCGTGGAACTAACCACCCAATTACACTAGTTTCACTTTATAATTCATTCACCACTTTATCCTATAGACAAAGGGGGTTGAAATGGAAAGGAATTGGGCCATAATCGGGCACCTCCTTGAGCATCAACGAAATTGGTTTATGATATGATGCTTCCCATAGGATGATTATAGAAGAGGATGCAAAATCACTCTCCAAGAAAGTACTTTGGATCAATAAATTTTCTATCCTGGTAGCTATATGCCTAGGACCAATCTTCTTGTTCGACTAAGTGTATTTTCCTTTATGAGGTTTTACATCTACTAAATCCCATACAAAAATAAAATCTTCCATCCTTTCTCTAAATGGATCTTGCACTATACTCCCTCGCCTTTTCTCATTTTGAACAAATGTAGTATTAAAGTCCCCTATCACTATGCAATTATGCCAATGAATCATCCCTTTCAAGTTTATTAAAGAATCCCAACACTCCTCTTTTTCAGAATATAAGCAAATCATGCATACATTGATCACATTTATCTCCTCACCTATATGTTGATTTTTGAGATGGGTAAATATCCAATGTTGCGATTTCTAAGTATGGGTTATCCTCTAGACAACATCATTCCATATAATGCATAATCCTGCTAAGGAACCTTTACACTAACTGTCAATCCTTCACCATTTTTCCAAAATTTTCCACATCTTAGTACAACTTCTACCTTGTCTAATTTTGTCTCATAGATTAGGAGGATTGAGGGATTTTCCTTTTTGACCAAAACCATTGTTGATTCCACTTTTTCTTTGCTCCCTAATCCCATACAATTGTAGGAGACTATATTCATTACTTACTCATAGGTTTTTGGAATCCACCTCCCGATGTATTTGTTCCACTTTGATTTCTTGTGATTCTTTTTCCCAATAGATTTGAGAGGGTATGTTGTTGTCCCAACTCTATTTATTTCTCTTCCACTTCTTCTCTTTTGTCTTTTGCAGGTTTTTGTCCAA
This sequence comes from Picea engelmannii, assembly GCA_009831015.1. Taxonomy (NCBI): domain Eukaryota; kingdom Viridiplantae; phylum Streptophyta; class Pinopsida; order Pinales; family Pinaceae; genus Picea; species Picea engelmannii. The sequence goes on from ML804773.1 coordinate 77,091, forward strand.
GTCTTCTTTGAGTTTTCCATTATATTACTATCTCTTCTCTATCATCATCTATTCTTTCATCTTCTTCATAAGGGCTTTGGTAGTCCAATCCAAAATATAAATTTAATGCAACCACAATTGAAGGAAGTGGGAGATACTCTACATGATTAGGATTGCAACTCCCAACCTTAGGTGACTAGATGAATTTCGGGTTAATCTCTTTTCCTGGACTCCTAATATTAGGGTTGTCACTATTTGGAAAAGTGCTCACTATTTCATTAACTGGATCAATTTCTTCATAAGATAGCAATTCATACCTATTTCTATTACTGATACCTACTACCCATTTTAACCCTGATGTTGGAATGTATTTGGCCCTGTTTCTTGGGCTCTAGATGTGCCAACCTTAGATGGTGCCCCTGTTGTTTTCTTAGTGTCTGATTCTTGTGATATTATTACCACTGATGGATTGTGTTTTGACTACTGTGTTGTACCTATTTTGATCCAGGAGGATCTCAGTGGCCACCTAGCTTGTCCAACTGGCTCAAAACATTTTTTTGGAAACTTACTGTTTTTAGTAGTTTTTCGATTCCTCAACTTTCGGGGCCATTTTTAGGGTATAAATGATGAATTTTCGTGATCAGGCACCTCAACGATAGCCAAAGGCTCAAATTTATCCCCCTAAATGAAGCTACTCATCAATACCTTTCCAATGAGATATCATGGGTCCTAAATGGAGATCGTATGCAAAAGTTACGACCCTGGGAAGTTGATGCACTAACTTACCCTAATGGGGCCCACATGACTTTTGACGCTTCATCTCCTAGGGTTAGGTTTTGGGATGTCTAGGGTTTTGGAATTTCAGTTTATTTTAAAATGGCCTTCAGATCCTCATTGTACTCATCATCTTCAGAATGAGCGTAGCCGTCACATCTCTTCTTAGAGATAAGCTGCCACCATTCCAACAAGCTTGTTTTCAGTCTGCATTGTACAGTTTCCAACATATTTCTTATTTAATAGAAGATAATTTTTACTGTATCTCTGTTATTCTTCACTGTGTCTCTGTGTTAATATTATAAATATGTGGTTTCATTTCTTTCCGCTCATAAATATGGATCAGTGGTATCATAATAGTCTGCTCCTTGTCGTTTTTTTTAATACATGTCCCCGATGCGGTCACGGTATAGAGAGTTGGGTCTCGAGCATGTTTATCTTGATGAAACATTCTCTCAAATGCCCAAGAAACTACCAATGGTAGGTGAAAATAAAGATGACGAGACATGATATCATTTCAAAATGTTTCTCGAGGAATCCCTTGAGTGACAGAGGAACGAGATGATGGACAACTTTGCACAAATCCTTCGACGACTGCTGACAAGTGACACATCCACCTCAAGTGGAGGCGCCGCTCCCTTCAAGGTTCAAATCAATTTTGATATTCCTATATTTTAAATTCAAATACATGTGGATTCCGTAGATAAATGGTTAAACCTTCTAGAAGGGTATTTTTATGTCCATAACTTTTCCGATAGAGAAAATATTACATTTGCGCTTCTCAAGGCCCTCCCCCATGTCAAAGATTGGTGGGAGAATTTTTGTGAGCAAAGGGAAATAGAGTGATCCACATTATTTGTAGTTTCACCCACTTGGGATTTCTTCAGGGATTCTATTAAGGAACAATACTACCCTATTGGAAGTTATGACGATGTGTACACAGGTTAGACCACACTGCGGCAGGAAAGAGACCAAATAGTGCCATAGTTCACTAATGTATTCCATAGCTTGCGCACCAAGATGGGTATCAAATATTCTAAGATAAATTTGGTGCTCAAGTACCACAACATTCTGCATAGATACATCCATAAATAATTGGATTTTTTGGACATTTCATCCTTGGGCGCGACCTATCGATATGCCGTCAAAATCGAGCAAAAGATGAAAGAAAAGACACGACAGTTTGGGTCTAGGAACCCCTCACAAAAAAAGTAGAGAAAGGGCATCCCCAACCTGCAGAACAAAGGATAGATAAAATATGAGACACCTCAGGACAACCAGTCCAAGACGGAAGCAAAGAAGGATAATTGGAAGACAAAGAAATATACCGGGAAGTGGTATGACTTCTGTTGAAACATTTATTAAGTTTTTTATCTTCAAAACTAAAACCTTCCTTTTTCGGTTTCAGATTTTCATAAAGCATAACCCTCATTATCATTTCCAAAAGACCGGTACCGAAATCCAGACAAGCTTTATTCTTCAAATAGTAAAAGGAAAAAAATAATAAAATGTTATAAAAGTCTCGATGCGCTTTTTGTAAAGCTTATTTTTTTTTTAATCACGAAAAGATTAAATCCTAAAGAAGTTAAGACTAACTTTTAAAGGTTTTTCGGGGTTTGGGGTTTACTGAGAACATATGTTTTAATGCATTTCCAATCGCAGAATCCTAATTCTCGATTTCTCAAAATATGGAAGTTACTAATTATTAAAGACTACGTTAATCGTATCGCAATTTCGAAAATCGGGATTTAGCGATAACATACCTCTTGTCAACACGATCCCCGAAATACTGAAATGAGAAGTCCCGACTCATAATCTATGTTTAAACTAAATTAATCCTGTTTTGGAAGTTAGTCCTTAATCTTGATTAATTAATTCACTAATACGGAAATTTAAGACTTAAGTTAATCATTTCGCAATTTCGGAAATCGGGATTCATCGATGACATACCTTTTGTCAACACGATCCCCAAAATCTCAAAACACGAAGTCTCGACTCCTAATTTGTGTTTAGTCTAAATTAATTCTGTTTTGGAAGCATGATTAATGACAATCAAACTTTTTAGGTTAGTTCATGTTTCGGTTTCCGATCAAGTGAAATTTTCCGAAATTTGAATCCAAAATGCGGCCACTTTAATAAAGGATAACTGATAATATGTGACACTAATGCGTATCTTAATAAATATCTACTGCATTCAATGTATTGAATTCTTGTCAGCCGTGTCAATACCTACATCGTTAAATGAATTAAAATAGAGTTTACAGGTCTGTGTTTCGCAACATATTCTGTTTCATACTATCAAGCGTAAGACGCATTCAGTCGAGCTCATACACTCCTTTTCTGTGACAGGTTTTCCACCTAACATAAAGTCATGGCACCAAAGAAAGCATTGAAGAAGAGTGAAGATATAGAGGAAATGTGCAACCCAAAAGGAGATATCATATCTGACACTACACCACACGCCATCGACTCAATTAAATCCTAGACACAAATCTATGAATTCCTGGATTACGAAATCAAGAATTATCTTACTGATTCTGAGAATCACTTCCGAGATGTAGCAGAATCAGAGCTTCATAAGATCACATCGCGCCCTTGGCTTATGGCATAAAATGACATGATCAATTGGGCCTTGGAAAAGGTTGATATCCCGACAAGAATCATTTTAAATGATCAAGGGGTCGTTGTCGGCTCATACAGGCCAGAACATATACAAGTAATGTATAAACTCTCACCAAATCCTAAGTACACTTATAATGCCAAGTTTTTAGCTGAATTTCAAAGGAAGGAGTGTACTGAGGCAGACCGAACATATCCCGATTTAATCAGAGAATGGTGGAGATGTCCATCAAAGTTTAGGGCCGATACCCATGGGGTTTATGCCAAAACATATTTGAATGAATACATGGTCTATGTAGCCATTATGCTGTGTAGACTTTTCAGGAAAAAGAATCCCTGTCATTTTCCTACAGAATGAGTGCCCTTTTTAGAAGAAGCTTAAGAAGGATACACTTTCAACTAGAGTAAGATTTTGTCTGATAACCTAGCTCAAGAAGTTTCAAATTACAAAGTTGGAAAATCTAAAGGTCAACCAGTGGCCTTTTACATGTCAGCGTACATTATGGACACAGTTTGCTTCGTGACTCCTTTAACCCTGATGAATTGGAGTTGGAACATAACTTGCCCCGAACCCATTCACGAGTATCACTCTGTGCTATGGGAAGAAAATGCTAAGAATGCGTTTTATGAAATTTGTCATTTTATAATAATTCCAATGCATAAAATGTTTTATGGCTGTGAAACCCCTCACATTTCTGAGTCAGTCTCAGGAAATCTCAAAACAATAGCCGAATGGTTTGTTGATGAAAAATTCTCTTACATTAGGGTTTATGGATGCTCAATTCCCCCTCACGCACTTCCGAAATTCCTCCCGGATAGACTGGTATTGAGGGAGGTAGCACATCAAATAGTGAAATGTGGTATTGGAATAGAGATAAAGGCAGCTCAAAAGAAATCCTGGCCAATATTCCCTGTGTATGTCGGGAAATTTTCATTACTAAATCTAGGCCATTCTAAAGTGGAAGCTGAAGCACTGGAAGAAATAAAACTGGTAGATATTGAGCACAGAAAGCATGACCCTCATCAATTAGTAAGCAGACACTTGATGCACTGTAATATGAAAGCTTATGAACACGAAAAATCTGTTTATGATGATATATTCACGGAAGTTAAAACTTATGAGGAGGTATTGAACAGGGTACGGGCCTTATCACCCAACTTATAGACTGGTTTTATGTCCTTCCAAAGTCACAGGCAAAGTTGTTTGCCAAAAATTTTGCAAGGTGAATCCATGACCCGTCCTCTAGAGCAGGAAGGGCCTCCCCCAGGCTTTGAAACAAATGTACAGGATAACGCAAATACAAAGGGAAAAATGAAGGGGATTGAAATGACTTCACAAGAAACATAAGTTCCTCAGACAAAAAAATCATAGGCAAGGAAAGGAAAGGAGTTGGAAACACCCTCAGAAATCCCTGAGAGTTTTCCCAAAAAAGTAGGAGGAACAACATCGACAGAACTTGGAAGTCCCATTACTTCTTTGACTCCATTACAGTCTACTTATGGAAATCCCCAAGAGGGAGCTCTATATGTTAGTGACCTTGAGCCCATTTCTAGGGATCAGATTCCTTCCTATGATTACTTCTTCAGTAAAAAGAGGAAGGCTATCCTGAAACAGGAGATGCATCCAAGAGGAGATATGCTGATTAAAAAACACAAGATCATTATAGATGGACAAAAACTTAAAGAGGGAGAATTCACTACAGAAATAGAGGGCACAATGGGAGCTTTAACATCGGCGAATTTATACTCTGTGGGTAGTTTGACAACTATGTTGGAGCAGAAAGATCAGATGATAGCTCGACTACAGGGTCAATTAAAGGAAACTGAAAGAAATATCAGTTGGGAGATAAAAAAAGGGTCTAGAATGAGCTAGATTAAATGACATTCAAGAGATTCAAAAAATGAAAGCAAGCTTAGAGGAAGCAAATCCGAAAATATAGGTCACTCAAGAACAAGTCTTACAACAAGAGGAAATGAATAAACAATTACAAGATAAGATTAATTCCATTCAAAATCAAGTGGTAGAGCTTGAAATCTTCCAAGCCTAGGCACTGGAAATACATACAAAGATAGAAAAAGAGCAACATGGAGTGTTATTTAAGCTTGAGTTTATTCAGAATTACTTTCTGGGAGCAAGTAAATCTTTGGAGAGTATTCTCTAGAAGGAGAGAGAAGTGAAAGCAGCCAGAACAACCTTTCAAAAAGCAGTGGTTTTTTCAACAAAAGAAGAGGTCGAAGAGATTCAAAAGCTATCTGTTTCAGAGAAGATTAAAGGTGATATAATACTCAAAGTGTGGGAGGCAAACCTCACAGAAAACAAGAAAGTAACTAGAGAAGTTAATGACGACTGTGAAGGAATTTTTGACCTTTTAGAGAAAACTTAATTGAACATTGGAAAAAATGACTGTCCCGGGTTGTTAGGAGAAATTAACATTGTCAAGCATCAGTTAAGATTTAAAGAATATATGGGATAAATTAAGGCATAGATTCCACAAATAAAGGTAATCAATGTTACTCAAATTGACAAATGGATAGTAATGCCTAACTTAAAGCTACAAACTATTAAGTTCATGAGAAAGATAATCAAAGACCATCTACCAAAACTGTAGAGAAAGTTTTTCTTATTTGAAGCAAAGGATATTCCAGAAGCTCCCAGAGTTTTAGTGCAGTTTCTGGGCAAATGTATTCACTGTCTTAAAACAGAAGGAGGAAGTTCATCAACGCAGACATGAAATTCTATTTTGAATATTTTTCATCATTGGAATATAAAGCAGTTAAAATAGAAATGTAAACGGTTCGACATTGCTCATTCATGTAACCGTTAGGCTTAGGAAGTTAGTTAATCACCAACGGGAAAAAGGTTTGGTGATCATGTATAAATATAATTTCACAAGACTGAGAAAAGGCTTTGTTTTTTGGGATCCGATTGTATTCGAAGTTTTCTGATTTACAATAATATAGATGATGCAGAAGAGATTCTGAATTCTGTCGCCTTGAAGCTATGTGTTCCTTCACTCTATTTTCAATATCTTTCAATATCTTTTATTCTATGTCTTTCTAATGAATGATCAACTATAGTTTAATTCAAAATTCTACTGTAGTTTGCATTTATTTGATTATCTAATCCTTTACAGTTTTTCCCCTGTGATTGCTATCAGCGGTTACAAGACCTATAGGTCTGTTGGATGGTTATATTTTATACTCCATTAGAAATTTTGTCTTTTCTCCCCTTCTTCTGTTATGATATGAGATTCTTTCAAGATTAAAGCCTCATATTCTCCAACAATGTTTCTTTGTTTTTATTTTAATATTCTCAAATTACTTCAAGTACAGGAAATGACCTTTTCTGTTATTATGTTATTATTTTGAGTTCCAAAATTCCTTTTCTATTTCATCCCATGAAACTGAAGCAACCATTTCTAAAACTTTTTATAATTTAATAAAATTTTAATCCTCATGACTATGCCAAGTAATAGACAACCTAACATAGAACCCGACCTACAGGATCAAACTAGCATTGCTTTGAACTTATTTAATACTATCCTGCAAACAAAAACTACCCGAGTTGAATTAGAACGTTCATGGGCAGTTATTGAGAGAGAAATCAACATCCAAGAACAATGAGAAGCTAGACAAAGACAGTTGAGAAACCAACTCTGATTTACCCTTCGCAATTGATTCTTACTCCTTAATTCTCTTTATTTTTCAGATGCCTTGACGGTATACTTTAAAGCCTTAAAGTATAAACTCAGGAACAACATATTTTTGGCGCCATTTCTGGGGAACGAAGAAACAAAACTTTTCCCTAGGAAGAACGACATTGACACTTTCTTTCTTTGATAGTGAACAAAGATAGAAAACCTTTTAAGACTACCTTTATTTTTCAGTTAGCGACTCCACAATAAGTAAACTGGCTATTAGCCGAAAGAACACCAGAAAGAACCCGGACGACAAGCAGACCTCGCCAGTCTCTGATTCAGAAAAGATTTTAAAATCACGAAGATCCCTTAGACAAATCATTTCACCCATACATACTATTTGTCAGCCTGATTTTACGCAGTTGAACATTACATAAATACTTGAGAGATTTGTCTCGCTTCCCCTCTCATACAATACGTTCTCTTTTCCTGAGGTATTTTCCCTAGATTTCCGTGAGCCTTCTCCTCACACATTCTGAGCTTTAGCGTCAAATCTATCAATGGCTGCACATGAAGGTGCTGGAGCTGGGGGTGGTGCCCCAGGAGGACCAACAAGCGGCCAGGCACCGCTTCCTAGAATCTTTGCTAATGTAGCTGCTAGATATGCCCCCCTTGTCCTCCCAGTTACCCTACTCGACCTTTCTGAAAATTATATGAAAAGCCTTCCCAAGTTTACAGGGGAAGGAGATTTCACTGCTCAAGAACATATAAACTTCTTTGACCAATTTACTGACATCCTCGGAATTGAACACGAAGATGTCTATTCTAGACTCCTCGTTCAGACTTTCGAGGGACATGTGAGTATCTGGTTCCGAGCCTTAGTAGTCGGATCTCTGAGATCTTACGAAGAAATTGAAAACGACTTTTTTAGACAATGGGGTGAGAGGAGGGACTACCTCTATTACCTTACTGAATTTTGAGCCCTTAGAAAGAAAAATGGGGAAATTAGACTGTGTGTCGATTTCATAAATCTAAATAAGTCATCCCTCAAAGATAATTACCCCCTACCCAAAGTCGATCATGTTCTATAAAAAGTAGTTGGGGCAAATAGGATGTCAATGATCGATGGTTTTTTGGGGTACAATCAAATCGCCATCTGTGAACATGATAAAGAAAAGACAGCCTTTACCACCCCTTGGGGTACCTTTATGTATGACAATATGCCTTTTGGTTTAATGAATGCAGGTGCTACTTTCCAACAGGCGATGGATATCGCTTTCGTTGGCGAAAGAGAAAAATTTGTGGTTATCTATCTTGATGATCTAACCGTTTTTTCTAAATCCGATGAAGATCATTTGATTCATCTCAAGCAGACGTTTGAGAAATGCCGCAAGTTTGGTTTGTCTTTAAACCCCAAAAAGTCTCACTTTTCTATGCAAGAAGGTAAACTCTTGGGCCATATTGTGTCTAGAGATGGAATTAGAATTGACCCTAAAAGAGTTGAAGCTATAGACACAATAATTATTCCTAGGAATGTAAAAGAGATTCAGTCATTCTTAGGAAACATAAATTTTTTGAGGAGATTTATTCCAAACTTTGTTGACATCATGAAATTGATTACAGATATGCTAAAGAAAAACAACGAAGTGAAATGGATAGCAGAAGCTAAAGCATCGTTCGCACGCATCAAAAAAGTTATAAGTGAGGCACCCGTACTAGCAAGCCTTGATTATCTAAAGGATTTTCTTATTTTCTCATTCGCCTCCGAACACACACTCACCGCGGTTCTCCTCCAAAAAATGAAGAAGGTTTTGAGCAACCGATACCCTTTTTTAGCAAAAGTCTTAGAGATGCTGAACTTAGATATAATATAATGGAAAAACAAGCATATGCTATGTTAAAGGCGTTAAAGGCTTTCAGAACCTATGTGTTGCATTCTAAGGTGATTGCGTACGTACCCACTAGCTCCATAAAAGATATTTTGGTTCAGTCCAACAGTGATGGCAAAAGAGGACGGAGGCTTGCCAAAATTCAAGAATTCGACTTGGAGATAAAACCAACAAGACTAGTAAAGGGGCAAGGTTTAGCTAAACTCTTAGCTGAATCAAATTTCAGAGCTCTCGGAATAAATAGTTTAAAGGGAGGTGAAGAGTGTGTGGACTTGAACAAGCTCGATGAACAAATAACTGAAGTCAGAATCAAAGAGAAGTTTGTTTCATCAGATTGGTACAAAGACATAGTGTCCTACTTGTTGACCTTGAAGTGCCCGAGTGACTTACCCCCATCCAAAGCCAGGGCGCTGAAGTTGCATGCGGTCAAGTACTGTATATCCGAAAGACAATTGTATTGGAAGGATCCACTTGGCTTCTTGTTGGTTTGTTTGGTTGAATAAAAAACATAAAAGGTCATAAGTCAATTTCACGAAGGAGTGTGTGGAGGACACCACGCCTGGAGGGCAACGACTTATAAGATCCTGAGGGCAGGGTATTATTGGCCCAAACTTTTCTCAGACATCAACGCCAAGGTCCGAGCTTGCAACCCTTGCCAATTGTTCTCAGACAAACATAAAATCCCAGCAATGCCATTGGTTCCGGTCAAAACGGAAGCTCCTTTTTAGCAATGGGGATTAGATTTCATAGGAGAAATTAATCCTCATTCTAGCACTCAACATAGGTGGATCCTGACTGCTACAGATTACTTCACCAAATGGGTGGAAGTTATTCCAACTAGAAGGGATATTGATTCGATGGTAATAGATTTCTTAGAAGAGAATATTTTGTCTAGATTTGGCTGCCCCCAAAAGATAGTCATAGATAACGCACAGGCTTTTAAATCTATGGCTATGGTCAGTTTTTGCCAAAAATATAATATTGTGCTTGGTCATTCCACAACATACTACCCTCAGGGAAATGGTCTGGCCGAGTCTTCAAACAAAATCCTAATCAATATAATTAAGAAAGTACTGAGCGAAAATAAGAAATCTTGGCATGTACATTTGAAATACGCTCTGTGGGAAAATCGGATAGGCACGAAAAATTCTATTGACAATTCTCCTTTCCAAATGGTGTATGGGACCGATGTAGTGTTACCTATAAATCTAGCACTTCTCGTAATGAAAATTTGGCAAGATGAGAAGGAAGAACCAAATCATGTCACAAGAAGGATAAATCAGCTGATTGAAGTCCAAAAACACAGGGCCAAAGTAGACAAAAGGTTGCAGAAATACCAGGACGACATGAAAGTGCTATTCGATCGTAAAGCCAAAGACAAAGATTTTCTCCCGGGAGATTTGGTTTTAAAATGGGATGCGAGGAAGGAGGACCCGACAAAAAATGGTAAATTCGATCACATCTAGTACAGACCGTTCAAGGTAACAACTCCTGAAGGAAAAAATTCATTTCTGTTAGAGAATTTGGATGGTAAAATCCTCAACGCCCCTGTCAACGGGCGTTATTTAAAACATTATATGGAATAATTGGTTTCCAAAATTCCCACTGTATATACCGTTTGATTTCCCTTTTTATTTCATAATTTCCTTTGGTAAGTCTTCTCTCAAAAAAAAATAAAAAAAATAAAAAAAATAGGTTAATGTTTTTCTAGAAGTAGGGATACAAAATTTTTAATGTATTCAATTCTTTTAAAAAACACTGATACTCTTAGTATTGTTCCCTTACAGGATTTTGGCTGGCAGCCTGACAAGTGAAAGTGGCAAACATAAAGCTTTATATCGGAAGATAAATTCGCCGAAAATAGGTGATAGATAAGATTTTCCGTTATTTCAAAAGAGAACGAAAATGGTAAGGCAAAGGTGTGAATTCCAGAAAAGTCTATTTTTTCAAACAAAAGTTTTTTAAAAAAAAAGGTGCGGTGATTGTCTCATAAATGTGATATGTCACTAAAAAAATGATTTCAAAATCTAGGCCCTAAGAGTTTCACCTAAAATAAGATAAGAGGTATTTAAAATAAGAGTTCCAAGAGTCGGTTTTATTTCATGACCCCTATTTTTCAATTTCCAGCTCTTTCTCCATCATCCCTTTCTACCCTCGGTTTTTCCTTCTTAAAAGACCAAGTATCTTTCCAGGTTTCCCACAGAGGGAGATGAGATTACGTTTTAGCTTTGGAAGCTGAAAAACAGTTCTTAAAAGGTATACCAGTCCTCATAACTCCTCACTCTCCGACTAAACAAAGTTATGCTTAGGCCGATCCTGTCTCTCTTAGGTTTATTAACAATTTTCTAAGGATTTAGGCTTGCTCGAAGGAAGACCCCTGGAATTAACCTCCCCCTTTTCCCCTGCGAACTAAGGTGCTTTGAAAGTTAAAAAAGGATTGGTCCAGGGTAATCAAAGCAAGTTGACAGACCTACACTGCAAATTTTACACAAATACCGTCCCTTGTATACTTACTACCACTGATTTCCCCCACTTTGTGTTCAAAAAGTAAAATATAAGACAGATGGTGAAAGGAAAATCATATTTGATTGCCCCCATCTAGTCCAAGAATACAATGAAAGGAAATTCATTTAAATGATTGCCCTCATCTCAGAATTTAAATGCATAATTATGATTCAAAGTGGTGAAAGGAAATTCAGTAAAAAGGGACAGATAACTTCACTGGGGTACTGAATAGGCTCGCTGGTAGTGAAGCAATATCTGAGGTATCTGTAAGGCTGTCATACGTAATTTTCACTCTACTCTGGTTACCAGCCTTTTCGAAACTGGATCTGCATCCCAAGTCCAGAAAGGGCTCCCTAATTAAAAACACGAAATTCACTTCGTTTGATGCAAGCCAAAAGCCGCAAGATCTGTTGGATTCCCTAGGATATTTGTTTTGATCATCTTAAAGAAGACTTAAATTCAGTAACGAGAAGGAGAAGATCAAGAATGGGGCTGCAACTGAGTTTACAACGTTGAGAGTTTTGAAAATCTTTTCAAAAGTCAACACGAAATCTCTTTTCCCCTCCGTATCCCCTTCCTAAGCAAGTTCTACAGAAAGAAGTCATTGACTCCATTTACCAAGTAAAGGCACTAAGTCTATCTGTTCTCCTCGTCCCACAAAGAGACGAGGTCCCCAATTGGAGCCTATGTTGAAACATTTATTAAGTTTTTTATCTTCAAAACTAAAACCTTCCTTTTTCGGGTTTCGACTTTTCATAAAGCATACACCTCATTATCATTTCCAAAAGACCGGTACTGAAATCTCGACAAGCTTTATTCTTCAAATAATAAAAGGCAAAAAATAAAAAATGTTATAAAAGTCCCGATGCACTTTCTGTAAAGCTTATTTTTTTTTTAATCACAAAAATCTTAAATCCTAAAGAAGTTAAGACTAACTTTTAAAGGTTTTTCAGGGTTCGGGGTTTACTGAGAACATATGTTTTAATGCATTTCCAATTGCGGAATCCCGATCCCCGATTTCCCGAAATATGGAAGTTACTAATTATTAAAGACTATGTTAATTGTATCGCAATTTCGGAAATCGGGATTCAGTGATAACATACCTCTTGTCAACACGATCCCCGAAATCCTGAAACGTGAAGTCCCATTTCATAATCTGTGTTTAATCTAAATTAATCCTATTTTGGAAGTTGTTCCTTAATCCTGATTAATTAATTCACTAATACGAAAATTTAAGACTTAAGTTAATCATTTCGCAATTTCGGAAATCAGGATTCATTGATGACATACCTTTTGTCAACACAATCCCCGAAATCCCGAAACGCGAAGTCTCGACTCCTAATCCGTGTTTAGTCTAAATTAATTATGTTTTGGAAGCATGATTAATGACGATCAAACTTTTTAGGTTAGTTCATGTTTCGGTTTCCGATCGAATGAAATTTTCTGAAATTTGAATCCAAAATGCAACCACTTTAATAAAGGATAACTGATGATATGTGACACTAATGCGTATCTTAGTAAATATCCACTGCATTCAATGTATTGAATTCTTGTCAGCTACATCAGTACCTACATCATTAAATGAATTAAAAGAGAGTTTAAAGGTTTGTGTTTCACAACATATTCTGTTTCATACTATCAAGCGTAAGACGCATTTAGCCAAGCTCACACACTCCTTTTCTGTGACACATTTTCCACCTAGCATAAAGTCATGGCACCAAATAAAGCACCGAAGAAGAGTGAAGATACAGAGGAAATGTGCAACCCAGAAGGAGATATCATATCTGACACTACACCACACGCCATCAACTCAATTAAATCCTGGACACAAATCTCTGAATTCCTGGATTACACAATCAAGAATTCTCCTACTGATTCCGAGAATCACTTCTGGGATGTAGCAGAATCAGAGCTTCTTAAGATCGCAACGCGCCCTTGGCTTATGGAATACAATGACATGATCAATTGGGCCTTGGAAAAGGTTGATATCCCTACAAGAAGCATTTTAAATGATCAAGGGGTCGTTGTTGGCTCATTCAGGCCAGAACATATACAAGTAATGTATAAACTCTCACAAAATCCTAAGTACACTTATAATGCCGAGTTTTTAGCTAAATTTCAAAGGAAGGAGTGTACTGAGGTAGACCGAACTTATACCGATTTAATCAGAGAATGGTGGATATGTCCATCAAAGTTTAGGGCCGATACCCATGGGGTTTATGCCACAACATCTTTGAACGAATACATGGTCTATGTATCCATTATGCTGTGTAGACTTTTCGAGAAAAAGAATCCATGTCATTTTCCTGCAGAATGGGTGCCCTTTTTAGAAGAAGCTTCATAAGGATACACTTTCAACTAGAGTAAGATTTTGTCTGATAACCTAGCTCAAGAAGTTTCAAATTACAAAGTTGCAAAATCTAAAGGTCAACCAGTGGCCTTTTACATGTCAGCGTACATTATGGATGCAGTTTTCTTCGTGACTCCTTTTCCCCTAATGAATTGGAGTTGGAACATAACTTGCTCCGAACCCATTCACGAGTATCACTCTGTGCTATGGGAAGAAAATGCTAGGAATGTGTTTTATGAAATTTGTCATTTTATAATAATTCCAATGCATAAAATGTTTTATGGCTGTGAACCCCCTCGCATTTCTGAGTCAGTCTCAGGAAATATCAAAGCAATAGCCGACTGGTTTGTTGATAAAAAATTCTCTTACATCAAGGTTTATGGATGCTCAATTCCCCCTCACGCACTTCCGAAATTCCTCCCAGATAGACTGGTATTGAGGGAGGTAGCACATCAAATAGTGAAATGTGGTATTGGAATAGAGATAAAGGCAGCTCAAAAGAAATCCTGGCCAATCTTCCATGTGTATGTCGGGAAATTTTCATTACTAAACCTAGGCCATTCTAAAGTGGAATCTGAAGCACTAGAAGAAATAAAACTGGTAGATATTGAGCACAGAAAGCATGACCCTTATCAATTAGTAAGCATACATTTGATGCACTGTAATATGAAAGCTTATGAACATGAAAAATATGTTTATGATGATATATTCAAGGAAGTTAAAACTTATGAGGAGGTATTGAACATGGTACATGCCTTATCACTCGACTTATAGACCAGTTTTATGTCCTTCCAAAGTCATAGGCGAAGTTGTTTGCAAAAAATTTTGCAAGGTGAATCCACGACCCCTCCTCCAGAGCAGGAAGGGCCTCCCCCAGGCTTTGAAACAAATGTACAGGATAAAGCAAATACAAAGGGAAAAATGAAGGGGATTGAAATGCCTTCACAAGAAAAAGAAGTTCCTCAGAAAGAAAAATCAGAGGCAGGGAAAGGAAAGGAGTTGGAAACACCTTCAGAAATCCCTGAGAGTTTTCTCAAAAAAGTAGGAGGAACAACAACGATAGAACTTGGAAGTCCTATTACTTCTTTGACTCCATTACAGTCTACTTATGGAAATCCCCAAGAGGGAGCTCTATATGTTAGTGACCTTGAGCCCATTTCTAGGGATGAGATTCCTTCCTCTGTAAAAAGAGGAAGGCTATCCTGAAACAGGAGATGCATCCAAGAGGAGATGTGATGATTAAAAAACACAAGATCATTATAGATGGACAAAAAGTTAAAGAGGGAGAATTCACTACAGAAAGAGCGGGCACAATGGGAGCTTTAACATCGGTGAATTTATACTCTGTGGGTAGTTTGACAACTATGTTGGAGTAGAAAGATCAGATGATAGCTCAGCTACAGGGTCAATTAAAGGAGACTGAAAGAAATATCAGTTGGGAGATAAAAAAGGGTCTAGAATGAGCTAGATTAAATGACATTCAAGAGATTCAAAAAATGAAAGCAAGCTTAGAGGAAGCAAATAAAAAAATATAGGTCACTCAAGCACAGGTCTTACAGCAAGAGGAAATGAATAAACAATTACAAGATAAGATTAATTCCATTCAAAATCAAGTGGTAGAGCTTGAAATCTTCCAAGCCCAGGCGCTGGAAATACATACACAGATAGAAAAAGAGCAACATGGAGTGTTATTTAAGCTTGAGTTTATTCAGAATTACTTTCTGGGAGCAAGTAAATCTTTGGAGAGTATTCTCCAAAAGGAGAGAGAAGTGAAAGCATCCAGAACAACCTTTCAAAAAGCAGTGGATTTTTCAACAAAAGAAGAGGTTGGAGAGATTCAAAAGCTAACTGTTTCAGAGCATATTAAAGGTGATATAATAATCAAAGTGTGGGAGGCAAACCTCACAGAAAACAAGAAAGTAACCAGAGAAGTTAATGATGATTGTCAAGGAATTTTTGACCTTTTAGAGAAAACTTAATTGAACATTGGAAAAAACGACTGTCCTAGGTTGTTAGGAGAAATTAACATTGTCAAGCATCAGTTAAGATTTAAAGAAGATCTGGGAGAAATTCAGACAGAGATTCCACAAATAAAGGTAATCAATGTTACTCAAATTGACAAATGGATAGTAATGCCTAACTTAAAGCTACAAACTATTAAGTTCACGGGAAAGATAATCGAAGACTGTTTGCCAGAACTACAGAGAAAGTTTTTCTTATTTGAAGCAAAGGATATTCCAGAAGCTCCGAGAGTTTTAGTGCAATTTATGGGCAAATATATTCGCTGTCTTAAAACATAAGGAGGAGGTTCATCAACGTAGACATGAAATTCTATTTTGAATATTTTTCATCATTGGAATATAAAGCAGTTAAAATAGAAATGTAAACAGTTATATATTGCTCATTCATGTAACCGTTAGGCTTAGGAAGTTAGTTAATCAACAACGGGAAAAAGGTTTGGTGATCATGTATAAATATAATTTCAGAAGACTGAGAAAAGGCTTTTTTTTTTTGGGAGCCGATTGTATTAGAAGTTTTTTGATTTACAATAATATAGATGATGCAGAAGAGATTCTGAATTCTGTCACCTTGAAGCTATGTGTTCCTTCACTCTGTTTTCAATATCTTTTATTCTATGTCTTTCTAATGAATGATCAACTATAGTTTAATTCAAAATTCTATTGTAGTTTGAATTTATTTGATTATCTGATCCTTTACAGTTTTTCCCCTGTGATTGCTATCAACAGTTTCAAGACGTGTAGGTCTGTTGGATGGTTATATCTTATATTCCATTAGAAATTTTGTCTTTTCTCCCCTTCTTCTGTTATGATATGAGATTCTTTCAAGATTAAAGCCTCATATTCTCCAACAATGTTTCTTTGTTTTTATTTTAATATTCTCAAATTACTTCAAGTACAGGAAACAACCTTTTCTGTTATTATGTTATTATTTTGAGTTCCAAAATTCCTTTTCTATTTCATCCCACGAAACTGAAGCAACAATTTCTAAAACTTTTTATAATTTAATAAAATTTTAATCCTCATGACTATCCCTAACATAGAACCCGACCTACATGATCAAACTAGCATTGCTTTGAACTTATTTAATACTATCCTGCAAACAACAACTACCCGAGTTGAATTAGAACGTTCATGGGCAATTATTGAGAGAGAAATCAACATCCAAGAACAATGGGAAGCTAGACAGAGACAGTTGATAAACCAACTCTGATTTACCCTTCGCAATTGATTCTTACTCCTTAATTCTCTTTATTTTTTGGATGCCTTGACGGTATACTTTAAAGCCTTAAAGTATAAACTCAGGAACAACAACTTCCATAAAATCCCCTGGCATAACACCGTTGATTGCCACTCAAAGTAGTCATTGGCGGATGAGGTAAAAGCCTCTAAATCAAGTGTAGGTTCCGACTCTGAGCCAAAACCAGAAAAGGGGAGACAAATCATTGACATGAAACCCAATGCCACTGTTGCTACCACCAAGATCCATCCTGGTGAACTTGATGAGCCAAAGGAAGGCGATTGCCTCTTTTATTCATAGATGTGGGTAAAAGACACTCCATTGCACTTCATTGTTGATAGTAGTAGCCAAAATAACCTCATCTCAGCAGAGGTCATCAAGTGGCTAACCTTGCCGACAATGTTGCACCTGTATCCCTACACCATCGAATGGCTCCATCAAGGAAGCGATCTTCGTGTCAACCAACAGTGTCGCCTTTCGTACGACATCAAGCCATTCAAAGATGAGGTATTGTGTGATGTTTCTCCCCTTGAAGTTTGTGATGTTATTTTGGGCCAACCTTATTTATGGAAACATCATGTTGTATATGAGTCTAGGCCTCGTAGTGTTATTATTACTTTGAAAAGGAAATTGTACAGGATACTCGAGGTAGTCCCACCTAGTGATATTTCCTTGATCTTTGCCAAGCAATCTAGGAAGGTAATTTCTCAGACCAGGAAGTTTTTCTTCTTCGTGATTCACTCTCAAAGTGAGAGAAAGGTTGCAACCACATCCATGGTCTCCACAACTGACCTCTCCATGCAGCAGAAGCAAGTGGATAAGGTTGTGGAATAATATAAACACATCTTCTCGTCACCTGTTGGGGTACCTCTGCACTGTCAGGTCAAGTATCTCATTGATCTGACCCCCGACACACCGCTACCCAGTGGGCCAGTCTATCACCACTCTCTACTAGAAAATGAGGAGATCAAGCATCAGATCCAAGAATTTCTCCACAAGGGGCACATTTGACCCAAATCATCACCTTGTGGAAGCCCAATCATGCTGGTGCAGAAGAAAGACAAGACTTGACGACTTTGCATTGATTATCAGGCCCTAAATAAAATCATAGTAAGGTGCCAGTACTTGATTCCCCAAATAGACGATCTCCTTGATCAACTCAAGGGGGACAAATACTTCAGTAAGATTGATCTGAAGTCTGGCTACCATCAGGTCCCAATAGAACAGAAAGATGTATGGAAAACTGCTTTTAAGTCAAAAGAAGGTCTTTTTGAATGGTTGGTCATACCCTTTGGTTTGAAAAATGCCCCAACAAATTTCATGAGGATGATGGACGATATCTTGTGGAATTTAACTAATTCTTTTGTGGTGGTGTATCTGGATGACATCCTCATCTACAACAATACTTGGGCAGAACACTTGCAACATATTCAACAGGTTTTGTACACTCTGCAGTAGCACAAGCTATATGCTAACTTGGAAAAAATTTCCTTCGACATGGATAGGGTCCAATGCCTAGGATACATTGTTGATGCAGATGGTGTGCATGTTGATCCACCCAATATCCAAGTCATTAGTGACTGGCCAGCCCCAACCATGCACCTCACTAAGCTTCAAAGTTTCTTAGGCATTGAAAATTTGTATCCAAGGTTCGTGTTGGGATTCTCCCATATTGCATGGAACCTCAACCAAATAACTAGAGGTGGTGGTAAGTAAATTTTTTTGTGGGGCCTGTCTTAATAGAAAGCGTTTGATGATATGAAGCAATGCTTGTGATCCACCCCAGTGATTTCATTACCTGACCTTCAACAACCCTTTGAGATCGAGAAAGATGCTTCAGACTATGATGTGGGTGCAATCATCACTCAACATGACCACCTTGTGAGCTATCATAGTGAGACATTATCATATGTCATCCGTAAGTACCCTACTTACGAAAAGGAAATTTACTCCATTGTGTAAGCCTACCTCCAGTGGATAAATTACATTCTCGGGAAGGAGACAATCATCCACATTGATCATAAGCCGCTGCAGTTCATGCAGACACAAGGAAAATTGCAGAATGACCACCATCATAAGTGGTCCACGTATTTTCAATAGTTCCACCTCAACATCAAGTATAAAATAGAAAGTACCAACCAATTCATTGATTTCCTTAGCCGACCTCTAGTCGCATAACTCACTACAAATCTCATTTCATGCATCCATGAGACCCTTGGATGACCCTACCTCTATGAAACAGATCCTGACTTCGCCAACACCTACCAGATGTTGGGTGCAAACATAACTGTCACTAATTTCCATCTTCAGGATGGGATTTTGTGCCATATGGGCCATCTATGCATTCCATCAAGCGAGTGAATTTGATTTGGGAAGCCCACTAGAGTCAGGTGGCAGGACACTTCAGCATGGAAAAGACAATGGCAGTGTTGCAGTGAAATTTCTACTAGCCGAAACTTCGACAATATGTCAGCAAGTATATCTGGTCTTGCACTACTTGTGATATTGCCAAACCAACCATTAAGAAACAAGGCCTATACACTCCTCTGCCTACTCCTGACAGGACCTATGAATCCATCTCAATGGACTACATGTGGGAAATTCCATCCACCAAGCATGGAATTGAATGTGTTTTTGTGGTTGTTGATCGCTTTTCCAAGATGGAGATTATGACTGCCTACAAGAAGAGCATCACAACATAGGCCATTGTCAAGATCTTCTTTGAATGAGTGTGGGTACACTTTGGGATCCCACAAACTATTATCTCATATCGGGATAGTCGGTTCCTTAGCATATTTTGGTTGAGCCTCTGGTCATTGCTGGACACCAAGCTCACCAAGTCCACTTCCTTTGTTAAGAACTTAAACCAGATCTACAAATATACTTTAGAAATAACCAAGAATAAACCATAAACCATTCACCTTAACATGAACACAAGAAATAGAGAAAACCCTTGAGGTAGGGTAACACCATATATTAATCCTTATGGAAGGATAAAACTCTTCAAGCAATATTTGCTTGTACAATCACAATATTCTTCACTATATTTCATTACATTGCCTAGACTTCTTTATATAACTCTCCCTATCTCCTAGGAACCTTCTAGAGAGCCTTCTCACATTTATTACATCCAACTACCATAGTGGGCCTTTATTAA
>ML804773.1:99413-110642 GCA_009831015.1 Picea engelmannii
CTGCCATCTCACCCCCAAGTGGCCCGTTGTCCATTTATTACTGGATAACATACCCGTTATCCTGCTGACCTGTCTCCCGCGCCCGACCGACCCCAGTTTTAAATAAAATTACCGTTCTCCCCCATTTTCGCTGTTCACTCGTCACGCCAGAAAAACTCATAGCTTTCCCCTCCGTTACATCCCGTCGCCTTCATCCACAGTCAGTCGACCCCACTAACTTCATGTTATTTGCAGGTATTTTTGCAGAGATTGTGCCAAAGCCAAGACAAGAAGAAGGAGAGGAGAATCCTTTTCTCCCACCTCCTGTCGACCTGGACAAAATCCCATTGGTCAAAAAAGATAGATTGATCGCTGATACCAAGAGTGATTTCGATTTTTCAGACCTCCAGTCATGGCTCCGGGAGGTTTTCCTGGACCAGAGCGATGAAATTGGACTCTGGGAGTCCAATTTACCCCTGTACCTCTTTCCCCAAATCCATCATTTTCCCGAGTTTGCACTTAAATGCCAAGCTCACTATATTCCCGAACAGAGAGCCATCATATCCTCATCCAGAGACACCCTGTTCCTCATCACTCCTGAAGACATAGACCAGATGATGCAAATTCCCCGTGCCGAGTCTGCGTCTCCTTTCAACCTAGAGATCCTTACAGAGTTATATCAGAATATGACGTTTCCCCAGAGAGCTCAAATATTCGAGATTTTTCTTCCCACCTCCGCTCAATTCCCTTCCACAAATCCCCCTTACCTATCGTCCATGTTCTCCACCAAAGGAAACCAAGTCATTTCCTCCCTTTGTACTCTGTTAGGGTACTATTTTGACCAGTGGGTAGATGAGCCCATTCTGGGTTTTCTATCCATTTTCTCCACTGATGAAAAAGCCACCACACAGTTTGATTACAACACCTTCTTGGCCAACAATATTCACGAGCAGTTCGTGAATTTTGGAACGGAAGGCATGTTCAGATATTCGTCTTTACGGACCTACATGTTTGTTTTCTATCAAGCATATAAGTTTAGTTTTTCCATGCAGAAAATGGACGCAGATGGGAGGCCTCAGCCAGTCACAGCATGGACCTCTTTGTTGAAACATAATTCCACAGAATACAGCTTCAGAGCATTCATCGATCTGTTCTACCACCCTGTGGTAAGCATGTTGAGCGGCAGGCCCGAGCCTCGAATAAACGACGAAGTCTAGAGAATTCTGCATCTCTCGGACAACACGAAGACTGACGATTGGTACCTGTATCAAAACCACTCTGAGATCAGAGTATTCGGGTGCAAGTTGGCACCCTACAAGCTGCCCAAATACGTGCCGATAAGAATATTTGCATTAGAATATATAAGACAGATCATGAATTCTGATGATATTCATTTCGTATCATTGAAGAAGAAGCAACAGCTTCGAATCAAGGGGCAGATTAGTTCCTTCATATGCAACAGTCGTGGTGCCGGAGAAGAAGCGGACCGGATGCTGAGAGAGATGAAGTTTTTCTTAAGCTTCCCCTAGCACTATGACCCATGCGGGATCATCTCAGAAATGTGGGTGAAGAACAAAAACATCTCGTACGTTCATGAGTCCAAGCCCGAGATTGAAAAATTCGCCAACTAGACTGTGTGGGTGCCTGACACCTTGGTCGAAGTGGAACAACAGGTTCCCCCGACGACTGTGCCACCAACTACCACACCACAGGTCCCTAAGGAAAAAAGGCCTCGACAAGAGTCGTCTCTGCCGGTCATGGAGGTATCGTCAGAAGAGTTCTAGTTGCACAGTAAGAGGCCCAAGAAAGTTTCAGTGCTTGGTCCGACTGTAGAACAAGAAGCCCCGCCTACCACAGTGGTCAAGACTGTCATTCCACATTTTGGCTCGAGCCTATATCATGGCATCACCCCAGCAATACCAAAGAAATCCACTAACTCCCCACTGGACACTCATCCGGGCAAAACTGGGCCCAAGTTGAGCATTTTTAAGAAATACGAGCTGATCAAGAAAATAAATCAGACCCTTACTAGCAATACTTACGCTCAGTTTCGGAAGCAGTCGTCCACTGTGCAGCATAGGCTGCTATCTTCATTTGACACAGAAAGGGGTAGGATGCACATGGCCTTCCTCCAGGCACAGGTACCAGACCCCAAGGTTATCACAGACTACAAGAGGGCCACCTTCAAATTCCAGACAAAGGACGTGAACCCAGTAGATCAGATGGATCTGCACAAAGAAACATGGGAGATGGTGTTCCATACATTGGCACATGCTTCAGCTTCTGCAGAAAAAATATAGGTATCATTGAACAATGCTCAGACACAACTCAAGCTGGAGAAGATATCATCCTTCGCAAAATACAACAGAATCGAAACTTTGGAAGAGCTGGTCCTCAAGATCGGCTATGACCCCTCCAACGTCAAAGCTGCAGAGGAGATGATCAAGAAGAAGAATGCAAACATCGCCGCTTTAAGGAAGCAACTGAAACTCCCGCCCACAAAGGACTCATAGGCGAAGGAGATAGCAGAGACGGAAGGTGAAAGGGACAAAATGCTCAGGCTGCTCATGGAGCAAATTTCCCAGCTCAAAGAGATGGAGGCTGAGATGGAGAGATTACTAAAAGAGAAGGAGAAGATGAATCCAATGGAAGTCATTCCATTGAGTGCCATTCCTATCTCAGGAGCAAGCACAACAGCAGTGACAACAATCCCATCTGCAACTCCAGTGACATCACAAGAAGGGACAACCGACCTCGCCAAATCCATGAAACTTCTTTCCAGACCAGTCTCTCCAAAGAAAAGCAGGTAACTGAGCAGCTCAGGAAGGAACTACAACAGCTCCAAAAGCAAACAGTGGCAGGGAAGACTTTGGCTGAGGTCAAAGAGAATGTATGGACACACATCACAAAGTCCATAAATGAGATCTGGCCCATGATTCAAATTATGTTTGAACATAATGAGTTGGTCCAAAGGAGAAAACAGGCCATTGAGAAGATCATAGTAGAATTGGGAGATAGACCAACTCAGGCAAATGATATCATCAAATTCCTCAATTCTAAGACCAGAGAAGAGCTATAAGAGTTGAAGATAGAGGACAGAACAAAGACCATCCTTGAGGTCAAAAGAGTTTTGACCAAGAGAGGATTAATGCTTCAACTGGAAGAAAAGGTTCAGACCATGGACCTAGGGGTACAAAAATTCTTCAGCAAGATCGAGGCTCTCCAGAAGAAAGGTCTCCCTGGTCTGAAGGTTATTAATGATAAACTGATGACACTCCCAGATTACAAGAAGAGACTGTCTGAAGTGTCTAAGGACAATTCAAAGTTTGTTGGCATATAAGGGAGTGTCATCGACAAAGCATTCCTGGACGCTCTTCAGTTGGACATCAGCATGCAACACGAGATTCAATACATATTCCTCACTAAGCCCACATTCGCCAAGTATACGGAAATTTACGAAGTGTATCGGAGACTGCTCAAAGTCACTGTGCCTAGTCATCTCAGATGGGAGGAAATCTGCGATCTGCTCGATTAGTAGATGAGCTGTCCAGTTCCAGTCACCTGTCCAGTCAGATGAGGTCGTGCAAAGGCTTCATCAACGGTCTACCCAGAATTTCCGCGTGCAATTGCACCAAGTCATCAATCAGTTTGATTAGTTAAATTAGTTAGGCTAAAAATAGAATGAGCACGTCCTAATCAGTTATGACAGGAACGTTTGTAATTTGAATTATAAATAATTCACCTTTCGAAGTATTGGGGGTTGTTGATCTTTACACCCTGACGCTATCAGACTGTATCATTTTTGAAGAGATCTGCCATTAATAAAAAGGAGGCACTTTTACAGGATTCTTGCATGTATTCACTGGTGATGTTTATTCTCTAAGTTGAATGTTATTCTTGCTTTGTGGTCATATTGTTTTCTGAAACTAATCTTTAAGAGTAACGAATGTTGGAGGATTTATCTTGGATACCCTGTTTCTGACTCGAAAGATTTTTATGTTTATCTTCTGGTGTTTTCAATTAAGAAATTCTTAAATGCTTCTTAGTTGAATTTATCTTTCTCATATTTTCTTCTGTTCATCATTTAAGCTACTAAAAGATCCAGTGAGTATATTATCTCGCCCTGTGGAAGTCTGCCTTCACGCTTCTGGTGGTATTTCATATTTATCTAAACACAAACCCCATAGCCCAATGGATGTGTAGACTGTCTCAACCAATTTAAAAACACTTTGACAACAAAACCCACCTACTTCTTTACCTAGCCTAACATGTAAAGTTAAAAACAAATCTAAATCATATAGAGAGATCCCTCTCTGAAGATGGAAGGGCTAGATCCCAGCTTTAAAAGCGGTTGGATAAAGTTACCTTTGTGGATTTCTTCTTTTTCAACCTCTAGGAAATTTACCGAGTGCTAACATAATGGCGACTCAACTGGGGAAGAACTAAAAATTGCTAATTTCATGTTTTCTTCCCCCTAAAAAGAACGTTCGATTTTGAGAAGAAAGTAATGTTTAGAGGTTGATCAAACTTTGTACATATTATTTTCAGAATTGCAAAATTAAAAAATATATATATAAAAAACCAAAAAGAGTTCTGGCTTCCAAGAAAGTTCATACTCGATCTCACCCAAACCCAGAACCCGCGATAGTGATAGATAACCCCGAATATTTGCTCAGGCGAAATACCTTTGTTTCTGGTTCAGTGAGTCATATTCCCCTTCCTAAGTCCCTGTCCTTTTCAGGAAAACCAGTTATCTCTCAGAACCCTGACCTCGATACTTTTCCACAGCAAAGCCTAGCTAGAACACGGTTCGACAGTTTTGTGACTTGAATTGTCTTTGACCCAACTGTGTTGCAACCCCGAACCCCCGAAGTTCTGTCTCCCACGACTAAACCACAATTCACTCCATCAGTACTATCCAGTCTCTCCTCGTCCTCGTCTTCATTCACTACCTCGTCGACCATCCAGGTTGTCATCCCACCTCCTCCACCCATCATGGCAGCTCGATATGCTCCTTTTGTGTTGGTTGCGCCGCTACATGCCATGCCCCAAGACTATCAAACAAGACTTCCACAGTTCGATGCAACCGAACCTTTAAACGCCCAACAACATGTTGACAAAATGAATGACTATTTTGACCTACAAGAAGTTGATGAGGCTGACGTTCAAATGCGACTGTTTGCCCAAATTCTGACAGGTGACATCAAGAAATGGTTCAAAGCTTTACCTGCCGCCTCAGTCCCTGAACTTGTTGCGTTCCAAAGGAGTTTTCTTGACAGATGGGAGGTAAAGAAAAACCCTCTCCAGATATTGTCAGAATACGAGACTATAAGAAGAAATCAAGGTGAGACGGTACAAGATTATTGCACCCGTTTCAATAATCTGTACAACGCAATTCCAGTTGAAATCAAACCTCCCCAGGGCCTGGCGTTGATAAAATTCCCTGATGGTTTTGATGCCGATATGTCATACCAATTAAGAGAAAGAAATTCCACCACCTTGGCAGACATGCAGAAAAGTGCCATAAGTGTGGAGGCCAATCTGTTGGCGAAAAGGGCACGTCAAAGGTCAGAAAGGAGAGTCACGATCAAAGAAGAACATTCCACGTCGACCACTGATTCTAGATTGGATTCTTTGGCCAGAGCAGTGGAAATAATGATGGAAAGACTTACTGTGTCAGACAGAAATCCTCGAAGAGAAAACCCACCAGTTCCCCAGGTTCGGGACCCTAACTTTAGGAGAAACCCTCCTCAAATTAGACAGAGAGACCCTAGGGATCAAAGAGAGCAGAGGGGTCCAGATCAGAAGATCGGACCTCCTCTACATGAAAACTATGCTGATGAAGGGGATGGAGTAATTGAGGAATTGGAGGAAACTCACATCAATCTCATGGGCATTCACGACAACGAGGCTATTTTCCTCACCCAAGAAGAGCATGAACTCTTTCTGCTCAATAAAACAAAGGTAAGTGAAGAAGCCAAAGATGTAGAACAACAAGCCTTTGAGAATGTTATTCTGGAGGTACACCGGCAATACAATGTGCGTAGTAAGAAGACAGAAGGGAGTTCTCCAAAGAAGACGATTGAGACCAAGAAGGTAGTCGAAATCAAAAAGACCTCTGAACCATCTGCTGAGAAGATTCCAGAGAAGAGTAATGCCGACGCTCCCGTGAAGAAAAACATCACCATTATGAAAAGGCCATCACAGCCCGAGGCTTCACCTATTAATCCACCGAGTACTTCTGAGCCGAAGAATATGGTGGACAAACCAGAACTGTTGAGCCAAGGCATAGCTCCTACACCCTTTAGCCTTGAGGGGGAATTCGAAAAAATAAAAATCCCCATCCCACTTACAGAATTGATGAACATAGACGGGTATCGTTCACAGGTAATCAAAGCACTGGCCATTGAACCTGACATAGGCACGAAGGCCTTAACCATTGGATCAATAAATCATTCAGACACTGTGAACCTTACTGATGATCATCCCGAACTTCTTTTCGGACCTGAAGTAGATGGTCGAGATGATACTAGCGAGGTTGCTCCTTTTTACATCAGTCTAAACATACACGAATTGATCTTGCATAACGCTATGCTGGATTCGAGTGCCTCCCACAATCTGATGCCTAAAGTAGTAATGGAAAAAACTGGGACTGGAGGTCACCAGACCATACAAGGATTTACACTCATTCGACTCTAGCAAAGTTAAATGTATTGGTTTGATCAAGGATCTATGCATCACCTTGGTTCAGATTCTTGCGAAGAGCATGGTAATGGATGTGGTGGTCGCAGACATCCCGCCGAAGTATGGAATGTTGCTATCCCGGTCTTGGGGGGCTAAGTTGAAAGGAACCCTGCAGCTGGATATGTCTTATGCCACTATCCCAGTGTTTGGGCAACAGAGGAGGCTGTACAGAGAAACATTGATGAAGTACATGGTTAGCAGCCAAGAAAAGCCGCACAACTATCCCCTTTATTCTGCACATTCCGATTTGGATTCGTTCATCTTGTACAATGATGGCGACACGGAAGAGAAAGATACTCAACTGATGGAAGACACATCTGGTCAATATGAAGACCCAAAAATCATTAAGGTAGCAAGGATGAAGAACGTGATAACTGAAGAATTACCCGCTGATTTTTGGAGTATGGATTTTGATGGCGCTGTGAGCAAAGAAGGAACAGGAGCAGGAGTCTAGTTGCATAATCACAAAAACAGGTATTCAGAAAACCATTCTTACAAATTAAATTTCCGGTGTACTAACAATATTGCTGAGTATGAAGCTTTGATGCTCGGTCTGAAGCTTTTGAATAAATTCGGTGCTAAACGTATAATGGTAAGAGGTGACTCCGAATTGATAATCAAGCAAGTCAAAGGTGAGTATGTTGCGAAACACCCACGTCTTAGAGCTTATAGGAATGATGTTCTTGACGCCTTGAGATGTTTTACTGAAGTTGACTTACATGTAATGCCGAGGGGACAAAACATTCTAGCGGATGGATTGGCCACATCAGCAACCACCTGCAAGATTCCTTTCCGCCCGACTCGTCCATACACTATTGAGGTGAAATGCAGACTGACAGTTCCCGACAATATCAGGTACTGGCAAGTGTTTGGTAATGATGATCAGATAGAAGACTTTCTGCAATGTAAGAACGACTTTGAATGTACAAATATAGATTTAGAGAACGAAGATGAAAATGTAAATAATTTTGATTTTGAAAGTGATAGTGTAAATACCATAGATTCAGGGGAACTAGGCGATGAAGAAATGGACACTGATGTTTTACAGTTAAAAAGCAATGTTTTTCCTAGAGGTCTTGTTCCTTTAGAAGACTTGTTTGATAGTGACAATGTAGCCAAAAAACCAAAAATAGAAGCCCATGGACAAGAGGTAGAAGATTGTAATATAGGGACTGAAGAGAAACCTAGGATGGTCAAACTGTCCAAATCATTACCCCCATAACAAAAGCTCAAATACATTGAGCTGTTCAAAGAATATTCAGATGTTTTTGCTTGGGGCTATGAAGATTTGAAAGCCTATGACACCAGCATCATACAACACAGGATCCCAATAAAAGAAGACCAAAAACCGTTTAGGCAGAAACTTAGGAGGATAAATCCCAAGTTGCTCCCTCTGATAGAAAAGGAAATCAAGAAAATGTACGATGCCAAGATCATAGTCCCGTTGTGTTTCTCCAAGTGGGTCTCTAATTTGGTCCCTACATGTAAGAAAACCGGGGAAATCAGACTCTTCATAGATTTCCGAAATCTGAATAAAGTATCCCTGAAGGATAATTACCCCTTGTCGAAAATGGACCACATCCTGCAAAGGGTGGTCAGGTCCAGTCGGATATATCTGTTGGATGGTTTCTCGGGCTACAACCAGGTCCTAGTTCACCCAGGCGACCAAGAAAAAACCACTTTCACCACACCCTGGGGAACTTTCATGTATGTGAAGATGCCTTTTGGTCTGATGAACGCAGGAGCCACGTTCCAGAGGGCAATGGATATCGCCTTCGTGGAAGAATCGGGTAAGTTTATCGTCGTTTATTTAGACGATGTGACTGTGTTTTCCCAATCCGATGATGAACACCTGCGACACCTTAGACGAGTTTTCGAGAAATGTAGAAGGTTTGGGATTTCTTTAAATCCTAAGAAGACTCTTTTTGGGTTAGAAGAAGGCAAACTGCTGGGACACATCATCTCCAAAGATGGAATCAAAATAGACCCTAGTAGAATCGAGGCCATACAAAAAATAGAACACCCAAGAAACCTCAAAGAACTACAGTCGTTTATCGAAAGAATTAACTTTCTACGAAGATTCATTCCTAATCTGGCTGAACTCCTCAGAAACATTACAAACATGCTTAAAAAAGAGGTAAAAATTAAATGGGACTCTAAGTCCAGACAATCTTTCGAACAAGTAAAACAAGCACTCACAGAAGCCCCAGTTTTGATCAGTCCCGATTTTACTAAAGATTTCTATCTTTTTTCTTTCGCATCCGAACATACCATAGCAACGGTGTTACTGCAAAAGAACAGTGAAGGGTATGAACAACCCATAGATTTATTTAGAAAAGCATTAAGAGATGCTACTCTGAATTACAAGATCATGGAGAAGCAAGCTTTTGCTTTGGTAAAAGCCATAAAGGACTTTAGGGTCTACATTTTTCATTCCCACACCATAGCATATGTTCCCAACGCGGTAGTAAAAGACATTTTGACACAAGACAACCCTGATGGAAGAAGGGGAAAATGGATTGCTGTCATTTTAGAATACGATATAGAAATTAAGCCCACGAAACTAATCAAAAGTCAAGGCCTTGCTAAATTAATGGCTGAATCTAATTTCCATGCTCTTGACATTAATTTTCTAGATGTGGCAGATGAACAGGGCGAGATGGCGACTCCAAACATGAGAGAGGTATTTCTCAACTCTCCATGGTATGCAGACCTTATATTCGTTTTACAAAATCTACAAGCTCCCCCTGGTTTGACTAAGACTAAAGCTAGATTTTTAAAGTTGAAAGCTTTGAAATTCTGTATTCTAGAAGGAAATTTGTATTGGAAAGACCCTGCAGGCATCCTGTTAAATTGTTTACTAAAAGATGAAACTGATAAATTGTTGCAAGAGTTTCATGCAGGAGAATGTGGTGGCCATTTGAACTGGAAGGTCACAGCCAACAAAATACTCAGAGCTGGATTTTATTGGCCCACCCTATTCGCCAATGTGCATTAGAAGGTAACAACATGTCACCAGTGTCAACTATTTGAAGGCAAAAGGAAGCTCCTTCCTCTACCTCTGAAACCAATCTCAGTTGAGGCCCCTTTCTAGCAATGGGGGCTTGACTTCATTGGAGAAATACACCCACCTTCTTCAGGCCAACACAGGTGGATTCTCACTGCCACCGATTATTTTACCAAATGGATCGAGGCAGTACCAAGCAGGCAAGCCACTGACTCTGTTATTATCAAATTCCTTGAAAATAATATTTTGTCTCGTTTTGGTTGTCCTAGAAAGATTATAACTGACAATGCAGCTGCCTTTCGGTTGAAGAAACTCATAGATTTCTGCAACCAATATCACATTGGTTTGGGGCATTCCACAGCCTACTACCCTCAGGGGAATGGGTTGGCGGAATCTTCAAACAAAAATTTGGTAAATATCATCAAGAAAACATTGCAGGAAAACAAGAAATCATGGCACGATAAGTTGGTTTTTGCTTTATGGGCTGACAGGCTGACCACCAAAAGGTCAATTGGCATGTCACCATACCAACTGGTCTATGGTACAAAGGCAGTTTTCCCCACTTCTTTAGGAGTCCCTGTCATGAAGTTGCTTCAAGATGTACAAGCTGAGCCAAATGACTCACAGAGAAGGATCAACCAGATGATCCATTTGCAGCAGATTAGGGAAGATGTTTTCAACAAAACTCAGGTCGTCCAAGAAAATATCAAGAAGATATTTGACAAACAAACCAAGGAGGATGATTTCGAGCTAGGAGATTTGGTATTGAGATGGGATGCTAGGAATGAGGACAAGGGAAAGCATGGAAAATTTGACAATCTGTGGACAGGACCATACATGATCCAAGCTTTCAGGGGAAACAATGCTTTCTTGCTAAACAACGCCGATGGGTCAGATCTGCCCTGTGAATGGCAGAACGCTGAAACATTATGTACCACCTCAGTAGAAGATTCGAGTTCACAATCTCCATTGTACATACCATTTTTAATTTTCATTTTTTCACTTGCATTTTCTGAGTGAAGAACATTCGTCAGTTAGTTGAAGCCCGAAGAGAAGGCCCTAAGTTGCTGATCACTGTTTTTCCCTTTTTTGGAGAATAAAACCAACGAAGGCTGCCAGGCATAAATTTTTAGAACAACAGGAACCAGGATTCTTGGCACTTCACAGGGAAAGTACCATCCCCAGGTGGAGCCGCTGTTATCACCCCATAAATTATGGGAATCAAATGGTGACTGGGATATTATCTGTCTCTAGTATTTTTGTTGACAAATGATTTTTCATTCTGCAAATAATTTGAAAAAGAAAGGAAAAAGAAAAGAAAAAGAAAAAAAGAAAAAGAAAAGAGAAAAGAAAAGAAAAAGTAAAAGAGGGCATAAAAGAATTGAAATAAAAGCCCCATGCAATAATAGTAACTTGGCCATACCTTTCAAGCATGGCCAAGTTCTTTTGAATTTGATGTTGATAGGGTAGTGAATGATTTGGCTAAACAGTTTAATCTT
>ML804773.1:110850-146957 GCA_009831015.1 Picea engelmannii
GGGGGGGGGGGGGGGGTCCGGAATCGGTGATAAGATTTGCGCAGATCTGGACGGTCCAAGAACGAGCGCGTAAATCCACGGTTCAGATTTGATTCCGGACCCCCCGTTCGTTCTACCTTTAACGGAGGGGGGGGGTCTGGAATGAATGATAAACAACGTGCTAAGATCTGCGGCCAGGAAGAGGGCACATAGATCAATGACCCTAATTGGATTTCAGACCCCCCCTGGTGATCTTCTTTTAACCGAGGGGGGGGGTCCGGAATAGTTTTTCCCCTCTGGCGGGCCCCTTGTCATGCGTGGCATCACCTATTGGTCCTGAAGTCCAATCACCATCTGCTATCTGACAGCCCCCGCCACTCATGGACGTCATTTTCCACTTGTTCCACTTGCTCCTGAGTTATGTCAAATCCCATAACTGCTGTCAATCCCCGCTGTCAGTCCCCTACCCCTTTCCACTCATGACCAGCCCCTTATTGCGACTTTCACCTCCAATCCCTAGCAGCCACGTCACCCATCCGTATGTTTTGGCCACCGTCACCTGCCATCTCACCCCCAAGTGGCCCGTTGTCCATTTATTACTGGATAACATACCCGTTATCCTGCTGACCTGTCTCCCGTGCTCGACCGACCCCAGTTTTAAATAAAATTACCGTTCTCCCCCATTTTCGTTGTTCACTCGTCATGCCAGAAAAACTCATAGCTTTCCCCTCTGTTACATCCCGTCGCCTTCATCCACAGTCAGTTGACCCCACTAACTTCGTGTTATTTGCATGTACTTTTGCAGAGATGGCGCCAAAGCTAAGATAAGCATAAGGAGAGGAGAATCCTTTTCTCCCACCTCCTGTCGACCTGGACAAAATCCCATTGGTCGACAAAGACAGATTGATCGCTGATACCAAGAGTGATTTCGATTTTTCAGACCTCCAGTCATGGCTCCGGGAGGTTTTCCTGGACCAGAGCGATGAAATTGGACTCTGGGAGTCCAATTTACCCCTGTACCTCTTTCCCCAAATCCATCATTTTCCCGAGTTTGCACTTAAATGCCAATCTCACTATATTCCTGAACAGAGAGCCGTCATATCCTCATCTGGAGACACCCTGTTCCTCATCACTCCCGAAGACATAGACCAGATGATGAAAATTCCCCGTGCCAAGTCTGCGTCTCCTTTCAACGTAGAGATCCTTACAGAGTTATATCAGAAGATGACGTTTCCCCAGAGAGCTCAAATATTTGATCTTTTTCTTCCCACCTCCGCTCAATTCCCTTCCACAAATCCCCCTTACCCGTCGTCCATGTTCTCCACCAAAGGAAACCAAGTCATTTCCTCCCTTTGTACTCTGTTAGGGTACTATTCTGACCAGTGGGTAGATGAGCCCATTCTGGGTTTTCTATCCATTTTCTCCACTGATGAAAAATCCACCACGCAGTTTGATTACAACACCTTCTTGGCCGACAATATTCACGAGAAGTTCGTGAATTTTGGCACGGAAGGCATGTTCAAATATTCATCTTTACTGGCCTACATGTTTGTTTTATATCAAGCAGATAAGTTTAGTTTTTCCATGCAGAAAATGGACGCATATGGGAGGCCTCATCCAGTCACAGCATGGACCTCTTTGTTGAAACATAATTCCACAGAATACAGCTTCAAAGCATTCATCGATCTGTTCTACCACCCTGTGGTAAGCATGTTGAGCGGCATGCCTGAGCCTCGAATAAACGACGAAGTCCAGAGAATTCTGCATCTCTCGGACAACACGAAGACCGACGATTGGTACCTGGATCAAAACCACTCTGAGATCAGAGTATTCGGGTGAGAGTTGGCACCCTACAAGCTGCCCAAATACGTGCCGGTAAAAATATTTGCATTAGAATATATAAGACAGATCATGAATTCTGATGATATTCATTTCGTATTATTGAAGAAGAAGCAACAACTTCGAATCAAGGGGAAGATTGGTTCCTTCATCTGCAACAGTCATGGCACCGAAGAAGAAGCAGACCGGATGCTGAGAGAGATGAAGTTTTTCTTAAGCTTCCCCTAGCACTATGACCCATGCGGGATCATCTCAGAAATGCGGGTGAAGAACAAAAACATCCCGTACATTCATGAGTCCAAGCCCGAGATTGAAAAATTCGCCAACCAGACTGTGTGGGTGCCTGACACCTTGGTCGAAGTGGAACAACAGGTTCCCTCGACGAATGTGCCACCAACTACCACGCCACAGGTCCCTAAGGAAAAAAGGCCTCGATAAGAGTCGTCTCCGCCAGTCATGGAAGTATCGTCAGAAGAGTTCCAGTTGCACACTAAGAGGCCTAAGACAGTTTCAGTGCCTGGTCCGACTGTAGAACAAGAAGCCCCGCCTACCACAGTGGTCAAGACTGTCATTCCACATTTCGTCTCGAGCCTATATCAGGACATCACCCCAACAGTACTGAAGAAATCCACTGACTCCCCACTGGACACTCATCCGGGCAAAACTGGGCCCAAGTTGAGCATTTTTGAGAAATACGAGCTGATCAAGAAAAGAAATCAGACCCTTACTAGCAGTACTTACGCTCAGTTTCGGAAGAAGTCGTCCACTGCGCAGCATAGGCTGCTATCTGCATTTGACACAGAAAGATGAAGGATGCACATGGCCTTCCTCCAGGCACAGGTACCAGACCCCAAGGTTATCACAGACTACAAGAGGGCCACCTTTGAATTCCAGACGAAGGACGTGCACCCAACAGATCAGATGGATCTGCACAAACAAACAGGGGAGATGGTGTTCCATACGTTGGCACATGCTTCAGCTTCTGCAGCAAAATTACAGGTATCATTGAACAATGCTCAGACACAACTCAAGCTGGAGAAGATATCATCCTTTGCAAAAGACAAAATAATCAAAACTTTGGAAGAGCTGGTCCTCAAGATTGACTATGACCCCTCCAACGTCAAAGCTGCAGAGGAGATGATCAAGAAGAAGAATGCATACATCGCCGCTTTAAGGAAACAACTGAAACTCCCACCCACAGAGGACTCACAGGTGAAGGAGATAGCAGAGAAGGAAGGTGAAAGGGACGAAATGCTCAGGCTGCTCATGGAGCAGAACGCCCAGCTCAAAGAGATGGAGAGATTACTAAAAGAGAAGGAGCAGATGAAGCCAATGGAAGTCATTCCATTGAGTGCCATTCCTATCTCAAGAGAAAGCACAACAGCAGTGCCAACAATCCCATCTGCAACTCCAGTGACATCACAAGAAGGGACAACCGACCTCGCCAAATCCATGGAAAAGATGAACCTGCAAGAGACAGAAATCAACAGGCTTAAGAAGGAAGTTGAGAACCTCCAGGAACTCAAAACTTCTTTCAAGACCTGTCTCTCCAAATAAAAGTAGGTAACTGAGCAGCTCAGGAAGGAACTACAACAGCTCCAAAAGAAAACAGTGGCAGGGAAAACTTTGGCTGAGGTCAAAGAGAATGTATGGACACACATCACAAAGTCCATAAATGAGATCTGGCCCATGATTCAAATTATGTTTGAACATAATGAGTTGGTCCAAAGGAGAAAACAGGCCATTGAGAAGATCAAAGTAGAATTGGGAGATAGACCAACTCAGGCAAATGATATCATCAAATTCCTCAATTCTAAGACCAGAGAAGAGCTAGAAGAGTTGAAGATAGAGGACAAAACAAAGACCATCCTTGAGGTCAAAAGAGTTTTGACCAAGAGAGGATTAATGCTTCAACTAGAAGAAAAGGTTCAGACCATGGACCTAGGGGTACAAAAATTCTTCAGCAAGATCGAGGCTCTCCAGAAGAAAGGTCTCCCCGGTCTGAAGGTTATTAATGATAAACTAATGACACTCCCAGATTACAAAAAGAGACTGTTTGAAGTGTCTAAGGACAGTTCAAAGTTTGTTGGCATACAAGGGAGCATCATCGGTAAAGCATTCCTGGACGCTCTTCAGTTGGACATCAGCATCCAACACGAGATTCGATACATATTCCTCACTAAGCCCACATTCGCCAAGTATACGGAAATGGACGAAGTGTATCGAAGACTGCTCAAAGTCACTGTGCCTAATCATCTCAGATGGGAGGAACTCTGCGATCTGCTCGATTAGTAGATAAGTTGTCCAGGTCCAGTCACCTGTCCAGTCAGATGAGGTTGTGCAAAGGCTTCATCAATGGTCTACCCATAATTTCCGCGTGCAATTGCACCAAGTCATCAATCAGTTTGATTAGTTAAATTAGTTAGGCTAAAAATAGAATGAGCACGTCCTGATCAGTTATGACAGGAATGTTTGTAATTTGAATTATAAATACTTCACCTTTAGAAGTATTGGGGGTTGTTGATCTTTACACCCTGACGCTATCAGACTGTATCATTTTTGAAGAGATCTGCCATTAATAAAAAGGAGGCACTTTTACAGGATTCTTGCGTGTATTCACTGGTGATGTTTATTCTCTAAGTTGAATTTTATTCTTGCTTTGTGGTCATATTGTTTTCTGAAACTAATCTTTAAGAGTAACGAATGTTGCAGGATTTATCTTGGATACCCTGTTTCTGACTTGAAATATTTTTGTGTTTATCTTCTGGTGTTTTCAATTAAGAAATTCTTAAATGCTTCTTAGTTGAATTTATCTTTCTCATCTTTTCTTCTGTTCATCATTTAAGCTACTAAAAGATCCAGTGAGTATATTATCTCGCCCTGTGGAAGTCTTCCTTCACGTTTCTGGTGGTATTTCATATTTATCTAAACACAGACCCCATAGCCCAATGGATGTGTAGACTGTCTCAACCAATTTAAAAACACTTTGACAACAAAACCCACCTACTTATTTACCTAGCCTAACATCTAAAGTTAAAAACAAAGCTAAATCATATAGAGAGATCCCTCTATGAAGCTAGAAGGGCTAGATCCCAGCTTTAAAAGCGGTTGGATAAAGTTACCTTTGTGGATTTCTTCTTTTTCAACCTCTAGGAAGTTTACCGAGTGCTAACAACAACCACCCAGGAAGACTCTTTTCATGCTCCAACTAGAGTTGAAAAATGCACTCGGTTCATTGAGAAAATCCAACACATCCGCCAACAGGTTCAATATATTTTATGGAAGTCCAATGCCAAGTATAAGCAGCGCCGTGATCAACACCGAGGGCCACACCAATTTCAGGTGGGAGACAAAGTTTGGTTGCACTTGTAGAAACAACTCATTACAGATCCTCATCGAAAGCTTCATCCAATCTGTTATGTACCCTACACCATTACCAAGGTTGTGGGTGACAATTATTTTGAGTTCAACCTTCCCCCATTCCTTGGCTTACATCTGGTATTCAATGCGGACCTCCTTCGGCCTTATTTTCCACCATTATTGGACACCTCGGAGATAACAGAACAATTGAAACCAACATAACTCAACCCTAACTGCATGGAACAAGCATCCAATAATAAGATCATGGACACACAGGTCAAGGGCACTCACTAGTAGAGGATCCATCTTTATCGGGTTGTTAAAGCAGGGCAACTCGTGCACCAAGGCAAGTGGCTCACCCATGGCCAAATTCAACAAAAAATTCCTCCTCTGATGGGGGAACTCAATGAAATGGATACCATTGATTCCTAATGGGGGAGGATTGATCCAGGAGGATCTTGGTGTCCACCCACCTTGTCCAACTGGCTCAAAGCAATTTTTTGGCAACTTACTATTTTTAGCAGTTTTTCGGTTCCTAAACTTTCGGGGACATGTTGAGGGCCTAAACAAGGATTTTTAAATATCAGGAAACTCAATGGTAGATAAAGGAATTTATTGAGCCCCCTAAATGAATCTCCTCATCAATACCTTTCCAACAAGCTATCGTGCGCCATAAACAAAGATCGTATGCAAAAGTTACTTCCCCGAGAAGTTGATGTACTAACTTACCCCAACGGGGCCCACATGACTTTCGGCGCTTCATCTCACAGGGTTAGGTTTTTGGATGTCCATGGTTTTGGAATTGTTTATTTTTAAAATCCCTTTAGAGATTCATTGTACTCATCTTCTTGCGAATGAGAGTAGTCGTCACATCTCTTCTCAAAGATAAGTTGCCACCATTCTAGCAAGCTTGTTTTCATTCTGCATTTTACAGTTTTCAACATATTTCTTATTTAATAGAAGTCAAGTTTTACTATATTTTTGTTATTGTTCACTGTGTCTATGTGTTAATTTAAAATTTGTGGTTTCATTTCGTTTCGCTCATAAATCCGGATCATGTTTTTTCATTGTTTTTTTTTTAACTTGGTGCCACTGATCCTCTTCTTCCCGAGTTCCTTGTTCTACTTCTACAATTACGGGACAATTTTTGGAAAAATGTCCATACTCATGAAATTTCTCACATTTAAAATAAAGTTGTTTATAATCCACTGTATGGATATGATTCCAATCGTCAAGGACCAATTGCATCACTTTTGGAAAACCTTTCTCCAAGTCTACCTCTACACAAATTCATGCATAGGCCATCATTCCATCTGTAGTTTCTACCTTGCCTATGTAGGTCCCTAAATTATTGATAATAAAATTTAGTACTTCATCATTCCAGAAACGTAGTGGTAGATGCAACAATCTAACCCAAACTAAAACAATTGATGGGATGTCATTTTTAAGGTTGAAATATGGTGTCCATATATTCAAATACAACCCTTTGTTTCCATTAAAATACAACCCATTTCGAAATATAATATCCCTATCCTCCTTATTTTTGAATTAAAATGTGTAGAATCCTCTTCCACAAAAGTAATGCGAAAGCTTTCCTTTGACATGTCCCACCAAACTCTTTTGTATCCAGTTCACCATGGATTTTGGGGAGGGCCAAACCCCTATAAACTGGCTAATCAAGGCTCTCTCTATAAGATTCAAAGCCATATTCCTTGCATTCACTACCAACATATGAAATTTCATAATTTCCTCCAGCCTCTTGCCAAAGTGTGTCGACTCACTTTTGATTGAATTGCTCAATGAAGAGATTAGTTCCCTGAACACATGTTTTTCTGATGGAGAGGAGCCCCCCTGAAATTGTGCTCATTGTAGAAACTTTTGATAACTCCAATACTCTAGGGTTTTCCTTCTCTCGTTCTTCCACTCTCAACACTGTTAACTTTTCTCCTCTAAATTAAGAGAGATATTTTAGCCACCCATGTGAATATGAATCTCAAATCTTGTCATTACCCACCAAAAAATAAAGAAAAAATCCATGACATACATCATATATCAAGATTGAATATTAACTCAAGTCTAAATTGGATTGTTGAACCCTCTGAGAAGAATTTTGAATCCCAACAAAGCAAAAAATAATTGCAAAGGAAAACGCCAACATCATCCCCAAGTGCTTGTTAAGCATTGCATACATTATAGAAAACACACATAAGGAAACACAATTGCATGAATGAATGATTCAAATTTCCTTTCTCATTTGTTTAAACTAAACACATAAATTCACTATAAATAATAATAGTAATAATTATTATTCGTACTTCTTCATCCCTAAATCAACATTGTTAACATAAGAACAAGCTCTAAGTTGCTCCATAGTGAAACAAGGCATTGGAAAATTTCTAAAACATTGTGGGTTGAAAGAATTTTTCATCTTTGTGACACTAAGAGGCTTGAAGATGAAAATAAATTTCTCTTAGAATGTCATGCTTAAACTCACATTAGATCACAATTTCAAAATGCTTGTTACAATACTGACCTTCCTAACCTTTTAACTCATCAAAACTATGGTGATTTAGGAACACTTCTCTTAAAGGTTTTTAGCACAAAAATAAAATTCTAAAGCAAACCAAGTAATTCCTTAACTTTCTTAAGGTATGATAGACCAAATTTGGTCTCGATGGATGTTAACCACCACCATCACCACCATCATTATGGTTTGACTTTATAAGTTTTACAAAACATTTTTCAAATGTCTAACTTCTAGAGTATGTGGACTCTTTTTTTAGGCATTGGGGGCCTTTTGTTGTGCTTGTCATTAAAATTTGTTCAACCTATTTTGTAAGGGTTTGATGGTGGGTTGGTTTATAGTTAAATTAGTGGTAGATTGAATATGTATTTGTGAAAATGTCAATGCCCTTAACAAATTATAAAAATTATTTATTTTTTAGTGTGTAGGTTTTTATAGTTAGTCATCATGACATTGAGTTTTCTGGAAATAAACTATGTAAGAGATTTTCATTGTCCAATGTTTCGAGTGGATGCTCCACCCATCATCATGGACACATAAAGTTAAGAATGATAGTAGAAAAGGGGGGTGTTGGGTTGAGAATTTATAGAGAGGGGATAAAGGCTAACCATTGTAAAAGAGAGTACATAATTGTTTTTCAAGAAATTGTTTGAAAATGTGATAAAAATAGTCAAATACCCAAAGGGATAAGTAACAAATGAAAGGAAATTAAAAATGATTACCCTCCCCCCCCAACTTTTGTTCACGTTTTTAATAATTTTTAATTTTCTTTTATTTGTTACTTATCCGTTTGGGTATTTGACTATTTTTATTATATTTTCAAATGGTTTATTGAAAAGAATTTTTTACTCTCTTTTACAACGGTTAGCCTTTATCCCCTCTCTATAAATTCTCAACCCAACAACCCCCTTTTCTACTATAATTTTCAGCTTTATGTATCCCTAACGATGGGTGGAGTGTCCACTTGAAATGTTGGACAATGAAAATCTCTTACACAATTTATTTCCAGAAAAATCAACATCATTATTTAAATTGTTGATGCGAAGTTGAATACTATAGTTAATCGGGTATAACATGAATGGTTGGGACAAAAAAAATGTTATCCACGTTGCTCAAGTTCAAATTCTACTTGTAACATGTTCATTTTTCATTAGTCAATTGTTGATATAGGCTAGCAAGGTACTTGGAGTTTTTCTTGATCCCATTGAGATTAGATACTTAGAATGTAGGTATCGATGGTTTACCCTAATTATTACTTATTGATGATGGTGAAGTCTCCAAACAATTTCCATACATCATTCTGTAAAATAAAAATAAAAATTAAATACAAATATTTTAATACTTGAAAATTTTAAAAGTATAAAAATCTTATAATATTTTATTTCATTTTTTATATATATATATATATATATATATATATATATATATATATATTTTATCAACATTTCTCATTAAATACAATTTTTTTTAATCTTTATTAGTATAGTACATACACATTTTCTCAAACTAAGTTGTTAGAGTGTCCCAATGCAATGATCCACATGATGTTCGAACTTTAAAAAAGGTTACCAAACATAAAATGATGAGGCCTCCCACTATGAGCACTACAACTGCTACATAGAAACCAACCTTTTTCTACATAGAAACCAACCTTTTTTTCATAATAAATTATGTGTTATTTTGAAATTTGAATAATTGTTTGAATAGAAATCAATTCCATGTTGGACAATTTTTTTTTTAATATTTTTTTTTATGTTATTTTGAAATTTGATTAATTGTTTGAATAATTATTGAACTGCTCACACAAACTTACAATTATCTCATATTTTAAGGGAATACTAATAAAAACTTGCAATTATTATTATTTGTTTTTTCTAAATTGTAATGATATAAGTACTATATTAAAATCTTTCAAAGCTTATATCTAACCCTATATACATCCCTTATAATTTTTTAACATAAAATGCAAGGATTTACTCATATAATGTGATTCATATACGTATAACGTTATCCTATATTACATACTTTATATGTATATTAAATATATGCTTGCTTTTAATTTTTTAATACAAGATAATATATTAATACTCGCAAAAATACATATGTCCAGTTGTAGGTATGCCACTTAAGAAACGAGACTAGCATCAAAATAACTGTTGCTCGAGGCTGATTGCCTTGTATTTATCAAAATATATTTTGTCTTTGACAACGAGATACCAACCAAAATATTAGAAGACATGTCTCCAACTAGTTGGTAGTCTCACTGGTGTGGATCTATCTGTATAAAGCTTATATGATAAATACATAAAACTAAATACCAGAGCATGCATAAATTAAGCTGAAGGAGAGGGGACATTATCCTCTGGAACATACGAGATGCCTTCACTTGGTTCATTGAAATTTAGGCCTACTGTCTTTCCTATCACGAGGGAGACTTTTTGGTCCACCACTGTAATCTGCTGTTATAACCCAAGAGGAGTAGATATGGGGCTAAATGTATATGATATGACCCCAAGGGGGGGCATATATGGACCTAAATGTACATGTAATGTGTATATATATATATATATATATGTAATAAGGTCGACCTAATGGTAAAGGGGCCTCATGTGCAAGTGTGAAAAGCTATATATAAGTGATCATGTATTCATTATT
This sequence comes from Picea engelmannii, assembly GCA_009831015.1. Classification (NCBI taxonomy): domain Eukaryota; kingdom Viridiplantae; phylum Streptophyta; class Pinopsida; order Pinales; family Pinaceae; genus Picea; species Picea engelmannii. The sequence goes on from ML804773.1 coordinate 121,208, forward strand.
GGAACATGTGAATTGTGAAGTATGAAAAATATTTGGTTATTTGGAGGGGTTCCCCTATTATTTAATGAGTTTTGTGTAACTTATCTATCTTGGAGTTGTGCTCCATGCTCACATTTTGTACATGGTGTGTACTTATGTTTTGTTAAGATATTTTTAAGCATTTGGGTCATCACATTTAGTATCAGAGCACCAATCCTAGGGTTTTGCTTCCTCAATATAGTCATTTTGGAATTTTCACTATAACTTTTTCTCGGTGCCACTTTAGAAGGTGAAACTTGGAGAATATTGATAATACTTATCATAGTACACGTGGTACAAATTTAAACTTCTAGGTCATTGTACTTTCGAAGATACACCCTGTGGAAGATAGGGTATATGACTAGTCCTGTTAACTAGTCTAAAACATGTATTCCGGGTAAAATTGTCATATATTCTTCAGCAAGGATCCAAATTCAGTGAGACTAGTTGCATTGGAAAGAGGAAAATTTGTAGTAGTTTGGGTACAATTTTCATAATCAGATATCAAATAATGTGAGTGTGGAGAACAACTCCAAGATAGAATTTCACATGAGGCCCCCAAAGGGGGACATATATGGGTCTAAATGTACATGTAATGTGTAAATATATATGTAATAAGGTTGGCCTAATGGTAAAGGGGACTCATGTGAAAGTGTGAATAGCTATACATAATATATCACGTGTTCATTATTGGAACATGTGAATTGTGAAGTATGAAAGATATTTGGTTATTTGGAGGGGGTCCCCCTATTCTTTAAGGAGTTATTGTGTAACTTATCTATCTTGGAGTTGTTCTCCATGCTCACATTATTTGATATCTGATTCTGAAAATTGTACCCAGACTACTATAGACTGTCATCTTTCCAATGCGACTGGTCTCACTGAATTTGGAGCCTCACTGAAGAAGATATGATGATTTTACCCAGAACACCTATTTTAGACTAGTTAATTGGACTAGTCAGATACCCTATCTTCCATATGGTATATCTATGAAAGTGAAATGACCCAGAAGCTAAAATTTGTACCGCAGGTACTATGATAAGTATTATCAATATTCTCTAGGTTTTTCCTTCCGAAGACAATCCAAGAAAAAATTATATAGAAAATTATAAAATGACTGTATTGAGGAAGAAAAACCCTAGGATCGGTGCTCTGATACCAAATGTAATGACCCAAATGCTTAAAAATATCTTAACATAATAGAAGTACACACCATGTATAGAATGTGAGCATGGAGCACAACTCCAAGATATATAAGTTACATAATAACTCTTTAAAGAATAGGGGAATCCCATCCAAATAACCAAATACCTTTCATACTTCATAATTAACATGTTCCGATAACGAATACATGATCTCTTATATGTAGATATTCACACTTGCACATGAGGCCCCTTTACCATTAGGCCAAACTTATTACATATATATTTACACATTACATATACATTTAGGCCCATATATTCCCCCCCTTGGGTTCATATCATATACATTTAGCCCCATATCTGCTCCCCTTAGGTCATAACACCTCGTGTCTCCTCTCCCTCGGAATGGTCCCCCCCTCCAACTGACTTTGTTAAAATTAAATTTTATGGGGGATTCAAAAGGGAATCCAGGGTCTACATGATTTGGAGGAGTTTTCAGGGATATCAATGGGGATATCATAAGGATCTATGCATAAAACATGGTCATAGCCACAAATAACATAGTGGAACTCAAGGCTCTTGAGAGAGGCCTCACCATTTCCATCAGAGAAGGGTTTAGCGAGCTCATCATGGAAGGTGGGTGACTCATTGATCATTATCAGGATACTTGGGAAAATTCTTCATCGTTCTGCAATAAGAAAAATATCAACTAGTTTGAGGATGGAAGGGGGCCTTGAATGGCTCCAATCACTTCTCCCCTTGGTTGAAGCTACCATCCCTTCTCATGTTTTTTGCTCTGCCGACAAGTTGGCTGACAGATTGGTGAATGAAGGAATAACCAGATAGAAAAGAATGCTTGACAATAACTGGAAACTGTAGGAAGACGACCCTCTAGGCACATATTGCATCAACAATGAAAGGAATGACTATCCTCATCCGAATGGGGTGATAGTGGCGAGAGTCATGCTAGCCACTTGGACAGAGGATCCTACACGCCATGATCTCATTCCCTTCAAGGCACCACCTAGGGAGATGATATGTACTATCTCTCATGTGCATAGTTAATATGAATCAAGGCACCATTAAATAGGTTCATCTCGTCAGTTCAATAAGGTTTAATACCATTCAACTAATGCGAGTGCTACACACGGGTGAATATTCAATGTTGAAGAGGGTCAAGCTTGGTTGTACTCGACGCTGGCCTCACATGACGATGGATACAACACTTGATGGTCAATCTCTTTCGAAGACAGGTGAAGGCACATTTGGTATGACATCCGAAAATTTATGGTGGGGTGATGGCAAGTGTACTGCAACATGAGCTATAGTTATACAAACCAATTGCAATGATCAAGAGTTTAAAGTCAAGAGAAAGGCCAATCGACTCGGTGGCTCTCGTTGTTTGAAAATTTTCTTTGGCTCCCAGTGCGGTCTATTCACTCCATCCTAGGAAAAACCTTCTCGCTATAGTGTTAACTTCATTCTCCTGGGAGTAAGGATGGTGAAAGGAGGTCTAGGGAACATAGGTCGGCTCCAACATAGAAGATTGCCTCTTCCATGGGAAAAGAAAGAAGACATGGCAGTGGAAAAGATATTCATTGTCCATACTCCTCCTGAAATCCACGTAGAAATGGAGATCATGGAGGCAGATGTCCATTTACAGAGAGTTACAACAAAAGACAAGGACATTGACACTAAGCTCACTACTTCAATACCAGACATGAGGTCCTCGAGATCTCGGGAAACCAAATATTATCGAACTATAGATCTTTACTGACACATTAAGGCTCTCCTAGGAAGAGGCATGGAAGACAAGCATGCATGCACTAGTGAAATTTCATTGCAATTTGAATATCTCCAACTGCAGATGTAATGACCCAAATTCTTAAAAATATATTAACAGAAAAAAAAGTACACACCATGTATAGAATGTGAGTGTGGAGCACAACTCTAGATAGATATGGGGCTAAATGTATATGATATGACGACGAGGAGGGAATATATGGACCTAAATTTACATGTAATGTGTAAATATATATGTAATAAGGTTGGCCTAATGGTAAAGGGGCCTCATGTGCAAGTGTGAATAGATTATATAAGAGATCATGCATTCATTATTGGAACATGTGAATTGTGAAATATGAAAAGTATTTGGTTATTTCGAGGGATTTCCTAATTCTTTAAGGAGTTATTGTGTAACTTATTTATCTTGGAGTTGTTCTCCATGCTCACATTATTTGATATTTGATTATGAAAATGCTTGGGTTTCTTGGGCTATTGATCTAGGAGTTTTGTCGAAGACCCAAAGAGTCGAGAATGATAGATTTAGCTGTGGTGCATTTCTAGTCTTGGTCCATTCATTTGAAAATCATAATTTTTTCCTATATATATTTTTGTATTTGAACCCATCTACTGTTAATATTCTTACAAGGATTTTTGAAAATTCATTGGTTCCTTTCTTTCCATATTTCCCATAGGAGAAATCCCATAAGGAGTTTCCAGGCTCTGTTTCGAATTGTATTGGAATAAGGCATTGGTTTCCACTTCTCAATAGTTGAATTCAAGCTGTCTCTGTCTGACTTTCTAAAGAGAATGGCACTTAGATCCCATAACTTTGAGGAAGAATGCAAGTGTTGAGGAGATGCTCCATTGTTTCCCTAACTTGATAGAAAAGAGGGCAGATCGTTGGTTGGATGAATCACCTTTTAATGAGATTTTCTCATGTTAGAAATTTATTCTTTGCTAGGAACCAAAGGAAGAGTGAAACTTTAGGACAAAGGTTTTTCTTCCATATCTGCTTCTAGATGTTTTGTTGAGGTTGATTTTTTTTGCACGGTTATCAAGGTGTAGGCCTCCTTATGTTAATGTTTCCTTTTGTAATGTGCCCCATTGTAGTTTATCTGCTTCCTCATGTAAGGAAATTTTATGATTAAGGAGCTCCTGCCAAAACTCGTTCCATAACTGATCTTGGATGGGAGGGATCCAATCATCTTTTGATATCCAAGATCACCATTGGCCATCTAAATATTCAGTTGTCCAGTATTGCAAGATCCATATTTTTCCTTGGGTTGTCGTTGTTTCTCTTAGCAGTTGTAAGTCTTCTCTTTTTCCCCAATTTAGCAGTTGCTGCCATGCATCATCCCAAAACATTGTATGTCTTCCATTCTAGACCTCCTAGAAACAATGTTGTTGTATGATGTTTTTGTTGCTCCAGGCCGTGTTCCAAATTAGAGAGCCAGTGATGTTGCTCTCCAGTTGAATTAAATTACGATCTGTTATTTGTGGTATGTATTTTATTTTCCATATTTTCCCCACAATTCTTGTTTGTTATGTAGCCATATCCACCATGTTTTGATCCCCAAAAATGAACTGAGAGTTTCTGGGTCTCTCAACCCTAGTCTTCCTACCAGTTTGGGTTGGCACATATTTTCCCAGCTAAATAATGCCCAATTAGTTTCCTTTTTGGCTCCTCCCCATAGGAAATATCGTTGAATGTTCCTCACAACCTTGAGGATAAATTTGGGGGTTGCTATTGGTGAGAAGAGGTAGAGAGGAACTTCTTGCAAGACTGATTTTAAGAGGAATGGACAACTTGAAAGGTTTAAGGAGTGAAAAGTCAAATTAGCCAATTTCCTTTCCATTATGACCAAGAGATCTTCTCAAGTAGAGTTTCTCAAGGTGTTTTCCACCAAATGCATACCAAGGTACTTAGATGACAGAGAGCTTCATTGGAAACCATTAATTTTGGAGATGTTATTTTGTATAGCAATATGAGTATTGAAGAAAAATATTTGAGACTTACCTTGGTTGATAGTTTCTCTTGAACCCTCCATAAAGTCCACGAGCACTTATTTTATGGATTGCACCTCCCATACTGTAGGAATTCCCATGAGCATTGTGTCATCGACAAACTGTTGGTGAAATTCCGATAGATCTTCCCCAAGTAGTTGTAGTCCTATGGTATTGTTTTTGGTTATAACAACTTCAAGAGTCCTTCCCAAGCCTTTTTCCATTATAATGAAGAGGAAGGGTGACAATGGATCACCGTGACAGACGTCATGGGAGGGGGTAAAGGTAGAGGAAGAATATCCATTAATGAGAATCAAGAAGAAGGCAAAGGAGGTGAGTGACACGATCCATCACACCTAAGAGGAGGAGAATCCAAAGGATAAAAGAGTGTGATTGATGTACTACTAACTTAATTTATCGAATCCTTTAGACATGTCTAATTTGATAACCATACCAACAAATTTGGTTGTCTTTAGAGAATGTATCATTTCATGGGATAAAATGATGCCATCCAATATTCGACGACCTTCCACATATCTAGTTTATTCAAGAGAGATGAGTTTTGGGAGGATGGGTTTGAGTTTGTTTACGATGACTTTGGTGATTATCTTATAAACCACATTACATAGTGAAATTAGTCTAAATTTACTCAGATCTTCCACCTTTTCCTCTTTGGGGATGAGATAAAGAAAGGTGGCATCTAGGGCCAGAAGAACATTGGAGAATATTCGAGAGTCTTCTACCAAGTACCATACATCTTGCTTAATTATTTTCCAGTAGGCTTGGAAGAAGTTTGTCGTAAAGCTGTAAGGTCCTTGAGACTTAACTTTAGGCATGTCCATGACTGCTTGTTCTATCTCCTCCATGGTAGATGACCTAAGAAGGGCATCATTTTTCTCTTGAGAGACTAGTTTTGGGATGTTCTAATGATCTTGAGAATAACATCAGTTCTATCCTGTTGCGGTTCCAAGAGTAGAGTTCTAAAATAGTGAACCAATTCCTTCTCAATCTCAATGTGATCAATTAGTTGATTACCTTGGCCACCTTTTATTGAGGTAATATGATTTTGACGTCTCCTGTGAATGGTTGATCTGTGGAAGAATTTTGAATTTCTTTCACCTTCCTTGAGCCACCACACTCTAGATTTCTGTCTCTAGAGGAGTTCTTCTTGCTTGTCCCTGATATCTATTTTAGTTTTCAAGTCCATTTCTTCAATGGTGATTTGGTTAATATTCCCTTCTACTGTTATTGATTGTTGAATTCACTCCATTTTTGCTTCAAGGTCTCTCTTTTATCTGAAGATGTCTCCAAAAATTTATTTATTCCATTTTTTTATTCTGAGTTTGATATACTTTAATCACTATTGGAAGTGATGCATTGGGATGCCCTGAATGTTTTAAGTTTCTTTCCATCAGGTCTTGATGTTCTCTAAGAATGAAGGGTGATCTAGCCAGAAGGATTCAAAGTGGAAGGGTTGAAGTTTGGGGATGTCAGAGCATATGATTTCCATCTTAACGAGCTAGTGATATGAACCATAGCAAGGCAGGTTTGAAGAGTCCAGATGAAGACCATTTGGGGGGATATATTTTGAAACTAGAAACCTATCTATCCTGGAACCAATTTTCCTATCCCCTTTACGTCTGTTGTTCTAGGTGTGGATTCCATTAGAGGAAGGTAGATCTGGTAGCTTAAGAAAATGAATTAGATCTTTGAGTCTCAACGAAGCTTGGTCGAGATGACGAATGCGTCCTCGTTTTTCACCGAGGGAGGTTACAATGTTAAAATCCCCCTTGATTATTCAGTGCTTATCTCTAATGATGGTTTTTAGGGCCTGAATCAAGATAAGGAAAATATTCTTATTAGGAGCAAATTGGGGACCGTAAACATTGGCTATAAAACCTGAAGTTGTTGTGCCAATGAGATGGAAATAGTCAAATAATTTTATTGGGGTAGAGAAGTAGATGTTCAAGGAGATATTAGAGGGGTTCCAAAAAATATCTAGTCCTCTCGATGCTCCTTGGACATCAATGGCAACAAATTGAGAATGCTTCCAAAGTTTTGAAGCGAGGTTGGTTAAGATATTGTTGTTGCATTTGGTTTCTTGAAGAAGGATCATACTTGGTTTTTCTTTTGCAATGATTTTCTTCATCATATGGTGTTTAGTCTTACTCTTGAGACCTATTATATTCCATGAGAGAATATTCATGTGGAATAATGACGGTTGAGGGAAAATGTGTCTGTAATCAATGTTATACTCCATGAATTGACTAACATTTCTTCTAAATCTTGAAGAAACTATTTGTTACTTTGCCTACCTCACTTTTTTTCCTCTTTAGCAATCTTGGCATCATCTTTGGAAGCATTGGTTTTTAACCCTAGAGTGGAAGAGGATGAGGGATTTACTTTTTGGTGGGCATTGTGTCGATATTTTCTTCTAACTAGAGACTCTTTGACTAACTGAATTTGTTGTTTCGGGATGGAGCTTGGATCTTATTGCCTCTAGGAAGCCACAAGAGATTGAAGATCTAGTGCATTCAAGTCCATTTCCTCTTCATCTCCTGGTTCTCCTTTTTCCTTTCCTTCATTTGTCATTTATGTGTCTGGATCTTTTGTTCTGTTGTATGATTCCCCCATTGTTTTCATTCTCTTTACATGTTCTTCCTTGTCTGCCTCTGTGCTCTGATTTGTGTCTATGATAATTTGTTCTACCATGGCATCAATTGTTTTTCTCTAGGGTCCTTCCGATGTGGGATGGAGGGTTTGAAACTTGTTTCTAGTTTGAATGTCTTTGTGGGTAGGAGGCATTGTCGGTTTCCTGGCATTGCATGTTTTTTTCATCACTGTTTCAAAACCCTCAACATCCTATGTTGGATTGTTCTTGGAAGGAGGTGGATGTTGATTTAAAGGTGATCCTTTGAATAAATGTCCATGTTTGTGACATCTTCTGCATCGAAACGGGATATGATCGTATCTATGGTTTAGATCCATTCAAAATATTGGTAGCTCAGGCATAAGGAGTTTGGGAGTGCTTGAGATACATTCAGATAAGCACAAATTTTAGCATGGAGGTATAACGCCATTTTTTGGTTACTTCTGAGATTTTGACAAAGGATCCTAGGGAGTTTCCAATACCCTTAAGGATTTCCTTATCCCAGAACTCATGCATAAAGGAGTATAATCCGATCCAAACATGGGCTACCATGAAGTCTTCTTTCTCTGGGATGAATGTTTTCGATCACAAGCGAAGGTACAACCCCATAGTGTTGAAGAAGTATGGCCCATTTTCAAAGAGCCTATCTTTTTCTTCCAAGCTAGTAAAAATTGATGTGAAGAAGCACTTGGATCCTAGTTTAAGATTGATCTCTCCTTTTGGTTTCCAATGGGTTCGGATCCACTATTCCAAGGCTTTATCGATTGGCTATATGCCGATGAATTTGCCAATGATGGAACGATCTCGTATGTACCAAATGTAGTTTCCTATTTTGCTGGAGGTAATTTCATATTTTGGTATTTCTTCCGCCTTCGAGATACATCTTCCTGCTCTGATTGGGTTCTTGATGTCCGGGCTTTGATTCTCCTTATTGGATTTGTTTTCCTTAGTGTTCTTGGCTCGTGCCCCTCTCGCCCCGTTTTTGTTTTCCACTGCTTTGCCTTTCTCTAATTGTGATGAGTTAGGACTGGTTGCATAGTAGTTGTTGCAAGTCAAAGCTTCATTGTAGGAGGGAGAAGAGCTCCCTCCTCCTGTTGTTGCCATCAAATCTAGTACCGAGTCTTTGTCTGCTCGTGCTAATAAACCTTAGCTCAAGCCTCCGTCGTGTTCAACCTCGTTCTTCTTTTTCTATTTATCCCCACATTCTTAGTATCATGAAAATGACAAATTAAATTATGTAAATTTTGAAAATATTATTTTAATTTATAAATAAAAAATTTGTATTTATATTTTATTATATTTAAAAATATTTTTCATTTAATTTTAATTAGTTAAACTATTTATTCATTAATAAAAATTATAAATTTTAATTACTAATCATCATTATAATCTCTCTCTTTCTTTCCATATATATCTTTCAATATATATATGCACGCTTTGCACTAAACATACATGTCAATGCCAAAAAGAATTATAAACAATTTAAAAGAGAATTATTAACATATATAAGAAGAATTATAAACATGTACAAACATGTACATTAGAGGATATGGTTACCTAACACAACCAAATTAAAATTCACTTCCCTCTTATTAGTCCAAGGGATTAAGCCTGACTGTGATTTGATATGATAAATTATTTACAATGTTTACCAACGTATATATCAAAAAAATAATATACATATTAGAATGAAGATATTTAATAATCAATTAAGGATGTAGATTCATTCAATTAATAATCAATAGATGTAAATAATGAGATCAACTTGATAATGATTATAATTTTTAATTTTTTTTAAAAGTTAGATAGTTTTATATTAATATCATATAAAATAGATGTAAATAATGAGAATAACTTGATAATGATTATAATTTTTTTTTAAAGTTAGATAGCATATGTATTAATATCATATAAAATGTGTTAGAACCAAATTCTCACGTAAGATGTTATAACGGAAACCACGTAGAGTCAAAATTTATATTTACTCTTGGTTATTTCAAAACAATAATATCTTTAGTTATTATTGATGGAACTTGTATTTTCCTCGATAGTACATAGATGAAACTAGAAAATAACTTAAAATCATAAAAGCACAATAATATTTTTGAGTTGAAAAGTACATAAAAGCATATATGTGCCAACCTAACATGCCTAATAAGGTTGAGACATGTGGCATATTTGTTTTTTTTTGTTATGTGGTCTTTTGGCATGGGATCTTCCTCAATGATGATTGGGTTGAAGGGTGTTCCCCTCAATTTTGGAGTCTTATCAGCCTTTTTCATGTTTTCATTGTAACTTTGCTGAAGATAAAAAACTATGGTATTGACACCAAAGATTGCTTTAAACACTTCCTTAAATTTTTTTATCCTTAAGATCCAATTTTTAGAGAATAACTTGGTGTTGAATGCCCCTTTCCTCCACTACTTGAGTAATAAAGGCTATAGTGAGCCAATAGAGCTAAGTCATCTTGAAAAGATTGGTGTATTGAGTTCTTGAGAACCCCGAGTCTAAGATCCAAACCCTGTATTCCTCCTCTATTTTCTCCTTAGAGACTCTTCTCCTTTTCTATTTCATAGAATTTTCCATATTTGCATTCTCTTCCTTGATTTCAGAAGGGAATCTAGAATGGAAGAGCCTCTTAACTTTGATGGTGTCTTTCTAAGCCATGGTTGAGTAATGTGGGAGATAGTGGGGATTGGGGTTTATGGGGGTGGCTTTCAACCTTCCTCGAGCTCCCTTTTTGTTGGATTTAGAGCTAGTTCCTAAGTGAGCTCTCACCATATGTATCAACAAAGAGGTCAAATGATAGTCATGAAGTTGAGGGAGCTAGAAATTAAGAGAATGACAGGCAGGAGCTCTAGGAATAGGGGGTTCAATAGAGATGCAAAAGTACCCAGGACCAATAACTCTTAGTAATTCAAAAGTCGAAAGACTAGTATTTTTGAGAGAGAATACTACCAATAACAACTTAGGGGAGACATAATAATAGCATGCCCCATTGATTATGTTAAGATCCACTACCAAAGAACATCAAAAAACCAGTAGAGATCAATGCTCCTCCCTCCTAAATTCTTCGAAGAAACCATCATCACTCAAACATAGACCAAACTTTCACATTATAACACCTAAAAGCTCTAGAACAAAAATAATAATTAAAAGTAAATAGATATTAACCAACAAGATTGAGTACAACATAGAGGTTCCATGAGTGGGACCAAGTTCAACATTCTTGGATCAACCAAGATTTCCCTTTCCTCCATGAAATTAACATTTGTGGGCAGAAGACTGGCCATATGAAGTCCCAACCCCATTTTTTTTTCATTATGGCACACTTGCACATCATTTCCCATGTTTCATTGCTCATATTTCCTACTAGACATGCTTCCATCACCATGAGAACCCTCATCTTACACTTGCAAATGCACTCCATTTCCCAATCACGTGTGGTATGTATTATCATCTTCCTCTAGCCACATACCATCATCTTCCTCTAGCCACATACCATCATCTTCAACTAGCCACGTTGGGGGTTCCATGAAGCTCCCATATGTCACCCCAATCGGGTAGATTATAATCATTAAAGGTTGACTAACTTCAAAATCATCATATTTTTAAGTCTTAAATATTTTTTTATATATTTAGAGTTTTAATTTATTAATTTTTAATGTATTAATAATAAAGTAGTAAAATAGTGCTTAAATTCTCATTGTACTTATTTTTAAAAGTGGGAATAAAAAGAATCCCTATTGTTATAAGACCATTATGATTAGTCCCTTTTTAGCCAAGTTATATGGAATTATTTTGGAAAAGAAGATCAACATATCACTATAAAGACACAAAAAAGAGCTAAAGGCTAGGCTGGATTTAGGAGCTATGATTCAACTGTGGATGACTTCATTATGCTTAAGATCATTGCAGAGGAGTGTCATAATAATAAAACCAATTTCCTGTGTTGTTTCGTTTACTTTAGAAAATCTTTTGGCATAGTGCCTAGGACTAACCTTTGGAGTACATTAGAAGAGCTAAAAGTTCCTTTTGAGTTGAAAGCTGCCACGATAATGTTGTACAAGAATGTTATTGTCAAGTTTAGGAACACTAAGGGTTTTTCAGAAGAAATTAATTGTAATCTAGGAGTTAAGGAAGGCTATCCCCTATCCCCTATCCTTTTGGCTCATACATTGACTAGTTAGAGGGTTGTTTGGAAGAAGCAAGTTGTGTCATCCCAACTCTAGCTGGTATAGTCATCATCCTTCTTCTTAACACCAATGATATTCTTCTTAAGTTGAGGAGTCCCTATGATCTTGAAAATCAACTAAAATTTTTCAAGGATTTCTACTCTAGTACATGTATGATTGTTAATATAGAAAAAAACAAAGATTGTGATAATAAAATCCAAAAATATCACTTACAATAATTTTGTATATGACAACAATAGCTTGGAGGAAGTGGATCCATACAAAAATCTTAGAATCAATCTTTATAAAAAACTTAACCAGAACTATAACATTGAGAGAATGATAAATGGAGGGTGGAAAACTTATTATGGACTTGAAAACACTTTTAATTAATAGACCTTTGACTATGTGATAAGAAGAAAATCCTCTTTGGGGCTCTCATCACTCCTATTATTTTATATGGTTGTGAAGCTTGGGGTTACAAAGTCTCTAGAGAATCATGGAGAACTATAGTGCAAATCTAGAAGTATTTTATAACATATAATCTCAAAATTAAAGGAAAGACACCCTATATTATCCTCCTCAAAGAAGTGAGTCTTTGCCTCATTGAGAGTGTGGCTGTGACTAGGTACCTAATGTACAAGAACATGGAATACAAGGGGCTTCCTAATATTTCTTCAAACTTCAGTTAAAACCATTTGTAGCTCAAGCAGGGTTGACATAAAGATGCCAAGTCTTGGCTAAACAATTGGGGAATAAAGGAAGAGGTTACTTTGCAGAATAACGATAATATTACAAATATTATTACATCTAAATTTAAGAAGAAATTGTGGTGCAATAAAGAATTAAAGGATTAAAAAAAATTAAGATACTATAAGGAGGTGATCAACCCTAATCTAAAAGACAAAAAGTATCTCTATGTTTTGACTAGTGTAGAGAAGAAAATCAACATTGCTAAAACAAGAACAAATTCTCATGAGATCCATAGTTAAAGAGGGAGGCAGACAATTCCTAAAATATCATGGGTTGAAGTAATTTGTCATCTTCACAACACTAAGAGGGTTGAAGATGAAAAACACTTTCTTTTAGAATATCCTACATACACCCACATTAAATCACAATTTAAAAATAATTTTTTACAATATTGACCTTCCTAACATTTTAACTCATCAAAAATATGATAATTTAGGAACACTCCCTTACCTTTCTTAAGGTTTGATAGACAAAATTTGGTCTCAATGGACATTAACCACCACCATCATCATCAATAATAAACTTTGTTTAATAATATTTTATCATGAACAATCATATTACTAAAGCATAATAATCAAATTCAATGAACTAATCTTATTAAGCAATTAAATTAATTAGGATTAATAAGCTTACATCGCCGAAAGACTTAGTACAACAAAGAACCCTAATTTATAATATTTAATTTTATTAAGAGCATTATGAAAAAAATAATAATTTAATAACAAGTCTTATTAAATGCACAAATCATTTAATTATATAAAGATGGATAAAATTTTCACCTTAGTGTAATATGTAATATAAAGGGTAACCTGAAATATTTTTATTAAGGGTTTAATAGCTTTATTAAATATGTAATTAACTTTATTCATATATTCTTGAATGAGGAATGAGGTGTGTAGCACCCCCACTACTAACCCATAAATTGTTTTGGATACCCATTAAATTAATTATGTGTAGCATGATGAAAATGACATGCAACTAACATCATTTTAAAAATCATGAATGCATCCAATTAAACATACACACAACACATATAAATATCCAAGAAGAAAGATAAAATACAAATATGCAACCAATTGTAAAGGACAAATGTTCCACCCAATTGTAAATTTGTTGCTCCAAATCTCAACAACAAGTCACCCCCATGCCGTGGCTATGAATCCACAAGAAAGGTTGTCTATTGTCTACTCTTAGCCAAAATAACTCACAATAAGATAATTTTCCTGCAACCGTCTCTCTTTCCCCTCAACCTGCACAACCCAAGGAATGAGATCCCCTTCTCTGCCACATAGTCCCTTAGGATATCCCACTTCCCTCCAAGGCTCCAACATAGGTTGGATATGAATCTCTCTTGCCGAGGACTCTAGGGATGCCAACTACAATAGGAAAGTATCACAATGTCAAACTCATTGGCTCTTACACATAAATATCACTCTACAATACTAACAACCCACTTCTTCATGCAATTACAACTCCAACAAGCTACCCACAAAACCCACTATGGCTAGTCAAGCTACAACATCCAACCCACTCTTGCTATCCATTTTTTTTGTTTTGTAAAAACTGCCTACAATACCCATTCAAATTTCCTTTTACCCTTGCATGTTGACTCTCACATTCCCTAATGTTGATTGTATTCATCCCCATGCTATCAATAACTATGTGAGGTGACTTTTCACACTAACCCACTTACATGTGTTCAATGATTGGGGATTTGATACACTTAAAATGAAAATAGAAGGTTCATGCAGAATAATAATTTTAAAAAGGTGGCATGGGATTAATAGACATGGGTAACTCCCCGCATTGGACCCCACTCTTGTGAAACTTATTCCCCATGACTCCATTCATGTTTGTCTATAGTCGGTGATGCATTTTATTTTATTATTTCAATATACAATGTTTACATATTACATGGTTGGGCCTGTGACCATACATCATATTTACATTATACATTGGTAAATTGAGGATTAAAAATGGGGATGTTACAATCCCCTCCCCCTATGATTTTCACCGTCCTTGGTGCAAAACACCATACATGTACAAATATTTATATCATAGTACTTGATAGTTTCGCAAATTCACAAATCCATCAACAATTCCAATCAACAATCTCTCATTCCCCTCAATTTGCACAACACAACGAAGTGTACCCCTTTCTTTGCACTACGGTCCCTCATATTGTACCACTTCCCTGCTAAGGATTCAACACAAGTCGGACAAGAAGTCTCCAAGTTGTGGATACAAGAACTCTAGCAACCAAAATGGAACCTTGCACACTTATATATAAATGTACAATCCGTTTTCTCCAAAATTTGCAAAAAAATGTGGGTACTCCTCCTGCATGGACTCCTTGTGCTCCCACATGGAATCTTCAACACTGTAGCAGGTCCAATGGATCTTTACCGGGTCAATGGATTTGTTCCTAATTACTTTCAATTTCCAATCCAGGATGCACACTAGCTCCACCTGAAAGTCCCTCCGTGCTCCACCTGGATCACAGTCCAATCAATTATGTGTTTAGAATCAGATACATATTTCTTCAATAAAGACACTTGAAACACATTATGAATTCTCATGGATGCAGAAAATGAAACCATGTATGCAACTAGGCCTATCTTCTCTAGAAGTTCAAATGGCCCATAGTATCTTGTTGCCAACTTTGGGCAATTTCCCAATCTCATTGAACTCATTTTAGCCTTTACTTTTGAAAACACATGATTTCCCACTTTGAATTCCCAGCGTGTTCTTCCTTTGTCTGCATAACTATTTTTCATGTTCTGTACAATATTTCAATTCTACCCGATCTTTACCATCCACGCTTCCATTTCTCTTAGTAATTTCAACCCAATAACTGCTCTATTTGTTGGGTTATCCCAACTCACTAGTGTGTTGCATTTTTTCCATACAAGGTTGCAAACATGCTCATCTTCAATGATTTCTAATACCCATTATTGTAATAAAATTCAAACAAATAAAGATAGTCTTCCCACCTTGAAGGATTGTCCATTACATACATTCTTAACATATCTTCAATTATTTGGTCAATCCTCTATGTCTTCCCGTTTGACTCTGGATGATATGTTGTACTGGAATTCAAATTAGTCCCAAATCCCTTTTAACAACCCCTTCCAAAAGTTTGAATTAAACTTGGGATATATGTTTGACACTATTTCCTTAGGTACACCATGTAGCTTGGAAATTTCCTTCATATAAATCTATGCAATATTGGTTTTCTTGTGATTCATTTTCACTAGAATAAATGTGCAACATTTATAAGCTTGTCCACCACTACCATGATGGAATCATGTTTCCTTGTTGTTCTAGGTATCTTGGCGATAACATATTTCGTAACTACCTCCCATTTCCCTTAAGGAATGGGAAAATGATGTAACAATCCCACTAGATGTCTATGCTCTTTCTTCACCTTCTGACATTCCATGCACTTGCCTATGTAATCAACCACATCTTTCTTAATTCTTGTTGGGTATGTGTTATATTCTTTGCATGTGTGTGTGTGTGGGCGCGTTAGATTCAACAACTGCGTCTGCGATCCCTCTTGTAGTGTTTCTTGTGTTGTGTGTGCCGGGCGCTTTCCTGGGGGGGTCCCAGGGGGGGGGGCAAGTATGCCCCCCCTTGTTATGCGCAACATTTGGGGCAGCGCCCCAAATTTTTTTTTTGGGCGGTTTTTGCTATTTTTAGCGGATTTTGATTTTTTTAGTGGTTTACTAAATTAATCCCGAATTAAGGGATTAGGGTTTTGGTATCTACAGAATACCTAAAAACATTGTATATATTGTATGGTAAATGGTGAAATTCAATATATGAATATAAGAAAGGTTTTCCCGGTTGAGGGTTTCCAGTATAAAATCTCTGTGTACTCTGTGTATGAGCCATTGATTAAATTCTGTTTTGCTTAAGAATCTATATGCATTGCTTTACTTCACAGGTTTAAAACTTACAATTCTAGGCTAGAAATACTAGTCTCTTACTGCTGCAATTTTCTTCTAATACCTTGGATGAATAACATATGGTACATTGTGCATATCTTTCAACACTATATTCTCAATTCATGAGTTTTAGGAACGTAAACTTTGTCCCTAAACAAGAAAATTGCGTCCTCTTCCAGCCATCCTTAAATTTCAGTAGTATGTTTTTTTGTTGTAAGCCTTCTGTAACTTATGCATAATGTTGATCTGATGCTAAAAATTCTAATATTCTACTTTTTAAATCTGAATAATACATGCTAATGGTTGTAGCATGAATTACATGAACCCTCCTACCGAGTGCATCAACCACTTTATTCGCTTTTCCCTTGATGTTCTTGATGTGAAAGTCATATTCATTGAGAAATTCCAGCTATCTAGTTTCTTTGGCATTCAATGTTGGCAACTCAAACAAGTTTTTTAGACCACTATGATCTGTCTTCAACTCAAATTTTTCGCATATGAGATAATGCCTCCACATTATTAATGCATGAACTATGGATGCCAACTCTAAGTTATGGGTATAAAAATTTCTTTCATGCTCTTTAAGCTTCCTTGACTCATAACATATGACATGCCTATTTTGTGTAATAACTCCACCGATACCTTCCTTGCATGCATCTATGCATACAAGAAAATCCTCATCTGTATCTACAACCCTTAAAATAGGTGCATTGGTCAACAATTCCTGCAAGTAATGGAAACTATCCTCAAACTTGACAATCCATTCAAACGTTGTTCCCTTATTTTGCAGTGATGTGATTGGATGTGCAACCTTGGAGAAACCTTCAATGAAACTCCTACAATATCTAGCTAATACCATAAAGGATCTCACTTTTGCAACATTCCTTGGGGCTGACCAAATTTTGATTGATTCAATCTTCTTGGGGTCCACCACTATGCCCTCCTATGAGACGATGTGGCCCATGTAATGCATTTTTCGTTGATAGAAATTTCACTTCCTTAATTTGGCATACAATTGGTGCTCTCTCCCTATAGCACCATCCTCCTATGTTTCTCATGATCTTCCTCTATCTTGGAGTAGATAAGAATATCATCCAATAATAAGATGACAAATTTGTGCATGTAATCTATGAACACTCCATTCATTAGACACATAAAAGTAGTTGGTGCATTTTTCAGGCCAAATGGCACCATCACAAACTCATAAGGCCATACCTTGTCCCGAATGCTATCTTGTTGGTGTCTTGTTTTCTAATTGTCACTTGATGGTAACTTGACCTTAGGTCAATCTTGGAAAATATCCTTGATCCTTTTAGTTTATCAAAAAGGTCATCGATCCATAGTAGAGGGTACCTTCTCTTTAAAGTAACCTTATTCAACTATATGAAGTCAATACACAACCTCATAGTTCCATCCATTTTAGTCACAAAGAGCACCGGGGCACCCCAAGTTGAGACACTTAGGCATATGTACCCCTTCTTCAACAATTATTCTAGTTGCATATGCAACTCTTTCAACTTCAATGTGCTCATTCTGTAGGGAGTTTTGGACATTGGAATAGCTCTAGGAATTAAGTAAATATATCTCTTTGGTGGAAATCCTGGAAAATCTCCAAGTAGATCTTCATATTCCTTCAAAACTAGATAGTCTTCAAGACTTGGCTCCTTTTCTTTTTCTGGCTCCTCCATATGGGTTGCATATATCTAACACCCTTTCCTAAAACTTGTTTTCAGTTGCAATGTTGAAATCTTTCTGATAGATATGGGTCTTGGAATACCTTGCACCATCCTTGAATTTCGTTCCTCATTAAGGCATGTGAAAGCCTTGTTGTATCAATCTAGGATAGCACAACGCTTGTCCAACCAATCCATACTAATCAAGAAATCATATGACCCAAGTAGTATGACATTCAAATCTATATTAGATATAACTCCATTCATGCTTAAGGGGTAATCGTTGACAAGTTCACTAATTTTCCTCTTGGTTCCAATGGCTATCTAAACCAACTAAGACTTTTAATGCTTACATCTATTCAATTTAAACCTTTCAACTATTTTTCAATCACTCTAGAATCAATCAAAATAGCTATGGGATGATTATCAATCTTTCCTTCTACCTCAGTCATGTGTGATTGGTAGTCTTCTTGTCTGTTGTCCAAGGATGCATAAATCTTTGGCACGCTCCTACCCACATCGTCCGTTGTATAAAATCTCTAAATGTTATGCATAGTCCTCATCCTATCTTCCTTGTGAGTAAAATATTTATACAAGTAGTCTTCTTCACATCCCCAACACTTTATGGGTTGTTATCTTGGCCTCTTCCTTGAGGAATCTATTGTTTTATGTTCACCTTGTGCTATCCATAAGTTTTAAACCTTTTACAATAATGCAATGCACACACAGATTCTTAAAAATAGAAAAGAACACAATTTCAATCACACATATACACAAAGATTTAACATGGAAACCCAAACCTAGAAAACCAACAACCTATTTAGAGCCACACCTCTAATTCTTATTCATCATCCAACTTTAATGTTTACAATACAATATATATAGGATCTTGTAACATCCAAAACCCCTAATACATTGTCCCAGATTAGAATACAACCCCAATTACTTAATCAAAATTAAAAACCATGGGTTAAGCCACAAATCCACCCATAAACCACAAAACCGCCAAAAGCGAAAACCCTGTGCTAAAAACTACTAAAAAATGGACACAAAATCCACCCAATTTTTTTCGGGAGATTTTACTTCCTGCAATCCCCTCGGATAGGAGGGGTTTTAACCCCTTCTATACTTGGCACACTGAATCATGCACGAGGTTGGTTGTGTAAGGAATATAACACATACCCAATATTTTCCCACTTGTTGTTTTCTTTGCATACAAAGGGTCACAAGATTACATAGTCAACAATACAGGGCAACAATGCCCATTGTTTCTCTACAATAGGAGAAATTCTTGGTGCTCACAAAATTTTTCAATGAATCTACAACATCCTTCAAAGTTTCCACCTTCATTAACAACACTTTCTTTTCTTCAACCATGTCTCTAACAAAGTGATGTTGAACAACAATATGCTTTGTCTTTGAATGACAAGTCAAGTTCTTTGCTAGGCATATTGCACTTTGACTGTCATAATCTATCCTTACATCTTGTTGTACCAATAAAATACTTAAACACAATCTATGTAACCATATTTCTCCCTTTCTTGCATGAGTGATTGTCATGCTTTTGTAGTTGAGAGTGCCACTACATAATGCATTTTTCTCATCAATTGATTGCTCCTCCAAATACGTTAAACACATAACCACTTGTTTATCTTATGTGATCCAAATATCTAGCTTAGTCTTCATCAATGAACCCATGTATGTCCAACACTCTATCTAATCCTGGTTTTCGTTGGTAGCACAATCCATAACTAATAGTGCCACACAAATACCTGAAAACCCTCTTTACTATTGTCCAATTCTCCTTCCCTGGTTTTTACATATACCTACTCAAATCTCCCACTACATGTGCAATGTCTGGTCTAGTATAGACCATTGCATAAATCAAATTGCCAACCACACTAGCATACGTAACACATGACATGTTCTCTTCATCTTCCTATGTCTTGGGACACTGATCTGTAGATAACTTTACATTTACGAGAATAAGCACCATGACCATTCTACATTCCCACATATTAAACGTCTGTAATATTGTCTCAACACATTTCCTCTGATTTAACCAAATTTTCATGTTTTCTCGATCTCTTTTAATTTCCATGCCTGAAATGAAATTTACAACACTAATATCCTTCATGTCAAATTTACAAGAGAACTGAGTTTCACATCATGGATAATCTCCTTATTGTTTCCTTTTGGAAACATATCATCCACATACAAGACCAAATAAATAAGATGGTCATAGACTAATTTGGAATACAAACAATGATTGAATTTGCTCCCATTGAAGCCATGTCCCAACATATAAGTATCAAATTTTCATATCACATCATTGGTGATTGCTTTAACCCATACACAGAGTTTTTCACCTACATACCGGCTCTTTCTTTCCCTTCACTGCAAATCCTTTTGGCTTCATGTATATTTATTCTTCCAAATCCCCATGTTGGAATGATGTCTTCACATCCGTCTCTTCTACTTCAAAATCAATAGCAACAACAACAAATAAAAGAAATATGATAGAATTTAACTTGACAACATGAGAAAAAATTTCACCAAAGTCAATTCTCTCTACTTGGGAATAACTTTTTGCTACTAAACAAGATTTGTATTTCTCTGCATTGCCTTCTACATTCAACTTCTTCTTATATACCCATTTTCTTTAAATGGTATTTCTTCCAACCGACAACTCCACTATATCCCAAGCCTCATTCTTGTCCAAGGCTGCCATTTCTTCAACCATGGTCTTTTTTCAAAGTTTGCCATCCTATCAATCCACTGCCTCCCTAACGGTTCTAGGATCAACATCAGTAATAAACAAAGAAAAAATAGAATGAAAATAAGGTGGAGTATACCTTTCTGGTTTCCTTCTTTCCAGAACTTATCTTCTCAATACCAAAGTATGAGGTTCTTCTTCTTCTTATTCTTGTTCTTCTATAGAGTCTAGTTCATTAACCTTCAATTCAAGCTCTATTTTCTTTGGCTCTTCTTCCTTGGGTAGGACTTCCTATTTGAAAACATCTTTGATTTCTCTAAATACCACATCTCGACTATAGACTACCTTCTTAGTTTCTGGGTTCCAAAGCTCATAGCCTTTTAAAACATATTTATAGCCAACAAAGATACACTTTTGAGCCTTTTTATCTATATTACTTCTATTTTTGTTTGGAACGTATACATAGGCATCACAACCAAATACCCTGATATGTCTAAGAGAGGATTTCTTATCACTCTATACCTTGTGTGGAGTCTTCTCATCCATGACTGATGAGGGTGATTGATTGACTAGGTAACATCCGGTACCCACTACCTCTACCCAAAACTACTGTCCTAACCCAACACCACTGAGCATGCTCCTTTATTTTTCCATCAACACATGTTCATCCTTTCTGAAACTCCATTCTACTAAGATGTGTATGGAGTACTCTTTTTTTCTTTCTATACCACACTTCTTACAAAAAAATTTAAATTCATTTCCAAAGAATTCTCCACCATTATTTGTTCTCAACACCTTAATTATCTTCTCTGCCTGATTCTCCAAAAGAGGTTTAAACTATTTAAATTTGTCAAAGACTTCAAATTTCTACGTGGGGAAATAAATCAATGTATTCCTAGAGAATCCATCTATAAATGAAACATAATACATAGATTTACCCAATGTTGGAGCAAACATAGGTCCAAACACATCATTGTGCACCAACTGTAATATTTCCTCTACCCTCGTAGCACTCGAGGGGAATATTATTACCTGGTCCTACATCCCATATAAGCAATGTTTATAGAAATCAAAATCTAGAGAGAAATTATATACACCTTCAACCATACCCTTACCATGTAGTACTCGAAGGCCCTTCTCTTTGATATGTCCTAGTCTTTGATGTTGCAACATAGTCATTTCCCCAGAGATTATAAGAGTTTTTTCTTCTTCAAATCCAATCTCAGCCTTCAGGAAAGATGGAACTACTGCACCCATAACTAATAGTGACTCCCATAAGGTTATACACAGTTCCAATTCGAACTCCCCTCAACAAAACCATTGCCCTTCAAACCATATCACAAGTTTCCTTTTCAAACATTACTTTTACACCTGCATTGCCCATATTTATTATAGAAGTCAAATTCTTGGCCAATCCTGGGATGTGTAGAACACCAGGGAGTGTTCTAATCCTACCATCCATGAGATTCAACTTGAATTTTCCTCTTCCTACTATTTTTTCTGTTGACTCATCTCCTAGAAAAACATTACCCCCATCATACCTTTCATATTCACAAAACCACTCCCTATGAGGAGTCATATGAAAGGATGCACTTGAGTTGACAAACCATGCCTCATCATCTGCATGTGTTCTTAAAGAAGCCAAGTACACATCCCATCCTTCATATGCATAAGTTTTTTCTTCTATAGAAGAGACACCATTAGATCCCTTCCCTCCCTCAACACTTTTGGATCTACAATGTTTCTTGTAAAGCCATTCTTTTCCACATATCCAACATACCTTTACAAAATTTTCAGAAGATTTAGATCTCCCACTTGAGGAATTATTTCTATTTCTTTCACGGGAGAATCCTCTTGCAAATAAGGCATCTATGATCTGGCTTTCCATGCTTTTCTCCCTCGTCTCCTCTGAAAATAATGATGAGACCACATCATCGAAACATAAAGTAGTTTCATTACTACCTATGACCACAAGCAGACTATCCCACGAGCTTGGTAAAGAGAAAAATAAACTGACACACTTATCTTCATCAAAAATCTTAATATCAACGGACAATAACTAACTTACTATAGTATTGAAGGTGTTCAGATGATCTATCACTGAGTCTCCATCTTTAATCCTTAGGTTGTACAACTTCTTCCACAAGAACAATTTGTTTACCAGGGACTTAGACTTATACAAAGCCCCTAAATTATTCCATAATGCCTTGGTTATAGCTTCCCTTGACATAATCACTAATACTAAATCTGATAGACACATCTGAATTGTGCTCTTCGCCTTCTGATCCAACTTTTCCTAGTCTTCTATTGGTGTTCCTGTAGGTGCAGTACCTAGATCCACAATGACCCATTGATCTTTGTCTACCAACAGATCTTCCATCTTGAGCTTCCATAGCTCAAAAATTTTCCCATTAAACTTCTCAATCTCTATTTTTGAACTATTTTCCATTTCTTTTTACCACAAGTTTTATCACAGACTTGAACCAAACCCTTATCCACAAAGACGTCCCCCTGAAGCCAAATCTCTAGACAATATCCCTAGCCAATAACCACTCTAATACCAAATGTAAGTTTTAAACCTTTTACAGTAACACAATGCACACACAGATTCTTAAAATAGAAAAGAACACAATTGCAATCACACATATACATAAATATTTACCTTGGAAACCCAAAGTGGGAAAACTACCAACCTGTTTAGAGACGCACCTCTAATTCTGATTCATCATCCAACTTCATTGTTTACCATTACAATATATATATATATATGATCCAATGGCATCCAAAACTCCTAATCCATTGACCTAGATTAGACTACAACCCTAATTCCTTAACTAGAATTAAAAAACCATGGGCTAAGCCACAAATCTTCCCATGCACCATAAAACTGCCAAAAGCGAAAACCGTGTGTTGAAAGCCACTAAAAAAATGACGTGTGGGGTTGGTCGTGCAAAGAATATAACACATACCCAACACTATCTTCCATTGTTTATATGCTTGAGATATGTTCCTCACAAAAGGTGGCTTGAATCCTGTCTTTCTCTAATCCATCTTGCCTCTCTTTTTATCATCCTAATCCTTTTGGAAAGTTGGCCTTCCTTTGTTCTTCTCATACATATATTTGACCTTCCTCATGGATTATTCCAAAGTCTCAGGCTCATAAAATTGGATTTTATCTTTGTAAAATGTTGGCAACCCAGTCAAGAACCTCAATATTTTCACCTTCTTATCCCTGATGAAGTCCACATACCTCAAAGCTCCCATAATTTCTTCTCATACTCCTCCATGGTCATATTTCCTAGCTTGAGCTCAAATAATTATTACATCTTCTTTTCATAGTAATTCTTTGACAAGTATCATTATTGAAAATATCTCTTGAGCCAATTCCAGGAAATTCTCTTTTCATCAATATGCTTGACCTACTTCAGTTGGTCCCACCACATGGAAGCCTCCCCTTGAAGATGATATATGGAAATTCTTACTTCTAGGTTTTAAGAGTAACTATGTATATGGAAATATTTTCTCATGCCCAACAATTAGCCTTTGACATCTTTCCCTTCCTATGATCTCCATCAAAATGTGGTGGCTTGAGCTTCTTGAACTATCCTTGCAAAACATCCAACTCAAGCCTCCTCCTTTGATTTTTGACAAGGGACACACTTAGGTTTCTCTCTGACCCTGAACGTGCATATGCTCTTTTGGTCGAGTTCCCCAGTGAATGATGATGTCTACTAACACTCCTTTGTTTCCTAGATCCCCTATGGTCATCCCTCCTATCATGATTCCTAGATGTTGCCACTTGCAACCTTGCATTGGATGCTTGTTTTGTGCCTGGATATTTATTGAATCGTCTTTGTAACATATTCAAACTCTGTAACAACTGAGTGTTAGTTTCATTCTACTCCTCCCGAGCTCTGATCAACCTTTCCTTGTCTTGTCTATAGCTCTACACTTCTTTCTATAATATTCTCATAGTCCCAACCAACTCCACAAGTACCACCTTACTTTTATGTCCATTCGACTTGGTGTCTACATTTCCTAGGCTGATATGTAAACCTTGTATCTCGTCTTAATGGTTGTAAGATCCTTGGGAATCCTCCATATCTCTATTTCTCATATAGGAACTGTTATCGCACAATTTGTACTTGCCCCAAAAGCCCAAGGCAAGTGGGTACAAAATTGGCGCAACTGGGAATAACCTATCACTGTCACCTTAATATGAGATCCCTTTCTATTTAGGAGTATGTTTAAGCTACCCCATGGGAGACGTCCCTAGTGACCTGGGGGGTTTGAGAAGGCTAAGGCAAATAGTCACAAGGAAACCCTTTCCCTCTCATAGATAAATCTAATTAGAGGTTTCTTTTATGTCTTAAGGATGAATCAAATGAAAAGTATTGTGTACCTTCCCAGAACAAGACAACAAGGCAAACGAGGCACTTTCCAGGTACTAGATGATTGTTAGTACTTCATATGACAATAAACCTTTGTAAAATAAGCTATCTGATTATGAATTGGCATAAATGAATCAGTTTATAACAACAATTAATATATTACAATAGCCACAAGATTCAAGTCTTGAAATTGCTTGAAAAAAGACAATAAAAAAGTGACTTTAACTAGGCAAATTGATAGTAAATTGTCAAGAAATATTGGCAATGATAGGCTAGCTTTTAATGGCACTTTTTTAGAGATTTTATTGCAGTTAGATGGCTGTAGCTATATTTTGTAACAAAAACAAGTTTAAATGGTCAAAAGTGCAACAAAACCATACACAAACTATCACTTACCTAGTAGATTCACTAGCAATTATCACAATTAGATTTTGATTGGTTCTAGTATGAGTAATGTAGGTAAATGTGCCAAATTAATGCAAGTTTATATGGC